>JAQQZY010000027.1:12759467-12801064 GCA_030068375.1 Ostorhinchus rueppellii | reverse complement strand
TAATAATAATAATAATAATAATAATAATAATAATAATAATAATAATAATAATAATAATAATAATAATAATAAATATAATCTACACACAAAAAGAAAAACTTGAAAAAAAAATTCTAATTCTAATTCTTCCAATTCCAATGAGAGAAAGTAGCTAAAATGACAAGAAAATACTGATGTGCCTTGGGGAAACCACACTAAATAGTTGTGAGTTGGTCTAAAGTGTGTGTTTTTAATTCATTTACATATTCCCTGTATGTTCTGGCTGCATTTTTACACAGAGATTGAGAAATGCATAGATATGTGGTATGTGACTATGTGTATGTCAGTGTTACATTGCTTAAACAACAAATCCAACAGTGAGTTTATACAGTTCTGTGTAAAAAAAAAAACAACCAGCAAATAAGTGGAGTTGTAGGAGCAGCTGTGTGAGCTGTAATTTAGAAGCTAATAATTCTGTTAATTGGTAGGTAGACTCAGATTTATATTAATATCTTGTGATAAAAACACAATCAGCCAAATTATTGTTCTGGCCACAATTCCCATAGGCTCATACCTCCGATAATATTCAGACACCTGGCATTATGATTTAAAAGTGGAAATGCTGATACAGTGTGAAACTGGCCAAGGGGAAAAATTAAGGATTTCACCTCTTGACATTGAAATAATTAGCTTTATTATTTTGTTTTTCATAGAACGAATGAAATTGACTGTCCACGTCATGATGAATTGCTTTGTTTTCTGTAAGACATGATTGATGAGGAAAATGTGGAGTGTAATTGCATGCTAACATTTATTTAGAATAGAATAAAAACATTTGATTGCAAAGTGAATTTCACAAAAAAATAATATTATTATGGTTGATGGAATCAAGGAAAACTGAGATGGATAAAATGGAGCAGTATAGCCCTTTAACCATGTGTTCATGGTCTGGTTGACAGAATATTCTGCCTGAACACACTCAGCACATGTTCATTAATCTGGTGCACATCAGAGCACCCACATTACAATTAGTCAATGGCAAGAACCACTTCCCATTCTCTGTAACTAATGTTGGAGTCCCCTGAGTTGTTAATCTTCTGCAAATCCAGTGCTATATCAGAATTGATGACCTCCAGTTCACACATTGTTATTTACATACATGACTCATGTGTCATGTCTGGCTCAGATTCATGGATTCAAAACCATTATGCTTTCCATACATTGCACCCACGCTGGAAGAAATGGAGCTCAGCTATTCTGAAAGCAGTTTGTCTCAGCACTTCCTGTTTTTCTAAACATGAATCCAGGCACTAGATATTGGAGCTTGCTTTACTAAGCCATCTGCAGTGCTGCCTGAATGGTGCCAGGCTTATACAGGGCTGGTGGTGTTTTTAAAATAGAACCATAGCTGACCAGATTTACCCCAACCATAAACCAGAAAGCTGTGGGAGCAGGTATTTGCATTTAGTGTACATGTCCTCTGTAGGAAACAGCACGTTTGTTTTCTGCCTGAAAGAACATTCAAGGGAGAATCAATTAAAAACAAAAGTAGTGAAAAGACTAAGAGGAAGTGTTTTGTTTTTTTGTGGGTTTTTTTTTTTTTTTTGATAATAACAAAAGATGTTTAATTAGTGAAAAAGTGCCTGTTTCTTTGATCTGAAGAGCCATCACAGAGAGCTGGATTATACAGGATAGAGGAGGTGCAGCCTCTTCAGCTTTTCCAATCAGCACATGGTCTCCCAGGTCTTTTATGTGTCTCCCCCTGTCAAGAGATTGCTTATATAATCATCTGCTTACTTTAATCTCCCCATCTTTTTCACAATTTTGCTTTTTTACATGTACCCACTTTTTTGCTGTCATACCCTAAATGATGCAACCTCCCTCTTGTCCCCTGTTTGTCTCCTTCAGTGTTTTTATCTGACATGCCCACTGGCACTCTCAGTCTCTCTGCTGCCCTTCTTTTCTCTGCTAGTGAGTGGTCATTGATTACTGTACATGGATTGTATGATGAAATGGCACTCGCCCACCTAACACCCTCTTGTCATGCTGCCCCTGACATCCCACTGCCTCTTTGCATTGTAGGCAGATCTGTTTAATGCTCACAATGTTATATTACTTCACTGTGATCTAAATTTCCATCTGGAATCAATTTTAAGTCTTGTTTTAAAGTCAGTGACTACAGTAATAGCACATATGATGTTAGTATCATTTAATATGGTGGGAAACACTATAGTTTACAAATGAGAAATCCAATGTATTCTCTTTGGCTGTAGATTTTCTGCACATATTAAAGTAAATTGTCTGGATTACAGTGTGAAACCTCAAAGCCTAAGTGAGAGGTGTTCAGTGAGTCCAATAATTATCCAGTGACTGTCGTTTTATACATTAAAGTTCTTGAAAACAGATGGGAAATAAAAACATTAGGGACACATCTGTTGAAGGTTCTTTTAATATAGACTCTTAGAGATGGTATACAGACAATAAGAGCAGTTGTGGTTTTTGACAGTTAAAGCGACCTATATCAATGTGTGCTTGTGTGACTGAGGAGATGTGTGTTTGTGACTATAGCAGGAGAAAGACAGGGATTCATGTTTGACAGAGCCGTGGGCAAGTTGTACAGATCTGTTAACTCTCTAAAATGGAGATGCAGAGATGCACAGTGGGACTGAATTCTCTCCGTAGGGGTGTGAACAGAACCAAAAGCCTTGCTTGTATGGTAGCTTCAACGTCACTACCTTTCCACAGCCATAGTTAGATCGCCCTGCAGGGTCTCAGCGAGAGGTGACACGTGCCCACGTAAACTGTCCAGTCAGGAACCAGGGAAGAGGAAGAGTGGCTCTGACTCCTATCTTATTTTAAGAAGATCTTCTGCAAATAGGTTGCTCCCACTGAGACAAATAATTGGCGTGATATCTTAGGGGCACGAACATGAGGAGCAGTCTCCGTATTAATGCCAGTCCTCCACAGGAAGAACCCAGTTATGCATGCCAGTAGACATGCTCTTTGGACTTTGTGTGTTTAGGGAAACACATGCTATTGGAACAGAGTTTAAGACATGTGAGATGACTTTTTGCATGCAGTGAAAAAAAAAAAAAAAGCTCTAGAAGACGTTTATCTATGAGTTGTGCAATGTTTAAGCCTGTGCTTTAATTTGGAAGTGATATTGTACCAAATATAATATTTTTATAAAATTAGTCAAATGGTTGCTAGTATTGATCAGTCTGTTAGAGGGGTATGTCTGTGGAATAATCTGGATGAAAAATTCAAAATGTCTTCTTCAATTTGTGCATTTAAAAGGATGTATAAATCTAGTATAATAAGAAAAGATAGACTGTTATCTGGATAAGTGAATAGTTAGAATATAGAAGAATGCATAAAATAAGATATTATTGTAATTATTAATAGACTGTCACAATTATTAGATATTATCACATTTATTAATAATAATTATATATGTACAGTAAATATTAAAAGTGCATACAAATATTATACTTTATATTAGAATAGGTTGATTATGCAAGTCTGTGTGTGAGGTGACTAAAAAATTGTATGTGAATGGTTTGTATGGATGCTTTGTGTTATTGTAAAAATATAGAAAAAAAGTGTGTTAACAAAGCAAAGGAAGCTGAGTTACTTTAACTATTAGGATGTAAAAAGTGGGTGGTAGTCTATAAGTTATACTTCCCACTCCTTTTGTAGCAATGAAAAACTTTGACCACGTTATGACTGTTATCTAATGATTCTATGTGGTGGAAATGAAACTTAATTAAAGTCTATTGTGTTTTAACATCTATTGTCTTTTCAGTTGTGCATTGTTTTGTATTTGTGTATAAAACAGACATCTCATTGAAGTGCTTATCCGTAAACAACAGAATGTGATGGCAGCTGAATTTCGTAAAATCTGGACAATCATGCTGTATTTACACCTGATATAATGTTTGGATTATATGTTCTTTTTCTTTACTCTATGCACGTGTTAGACAACACAGTAAAAGAAAAAAACAATTGATTTGAAGCAAATAGTCTGAAATAAGAGCATGAAAATGAACAATGAAAACAACACGCATACATCTGGCAGTAATTCTGTGCCTGAATAATCTGTGAAACAGTTTGTTAATGCTGGAAGGAGCTCTGAATATGGGAGTTGTTACATAAAACAGATTGTCAATGACAGAATAGACTGATTTGATCAAGCTCCTAACAGAGCTTTTGGCAGTGGATGATGGAACAGTATTCTGTCTTCTCTGAAACACCAGACAATAGACAAAGCATAAGCTGTCCCTTTATTATCACTCTGTTGGCCTACAATGTGTCATGAGTTGAATGGGTTACATGATGAAAAGAGCTCAAAACATTAGTACAGCCGAAAAGAAAAACTGCAGGTTTTACTACTATTTGAAATGCCCACATGCAGAAAGTAAATACTAATGTGTTATTGTGTGTTTCTTCTAGATCTGGATCAATTTGAATATGGATTAATGCAGCCGGAATAAAAACCATGACCAAATAGTTTTAAAATTAAAGCAAGATGGTGTAAGACAGACATAAAATCATAGTAATTGCTTTGTTTTTCATTTACCTGACTAGATCCATCTTGACTTCTACAGGATGCTGGTGCTAAGCTAATTAGACATGGTCTACTTACTCAAAAGCATTTCAGGGAAAGCTTTAATGAAAATAAATAAATAAGGTACCGCATGAAAGATGTTAAACAGTATTTCACTTCTTCACTCTGGTATTTACAAATGCAACAACTCATAATTTAACCCTTTCATGCATCAATTACGTAAACCTTGATCAACATTTTTGAGTGTTTTATTCCTCTTTAGGCATGAAAAAAACAATGTGATTGAAAAATTTCTTATGAACCTATTTGCAATTTACGAAAATGTCCACTCAGCTGGACACAAAGAAACATGTATTTAGTGATATATTGTGTGATACGGAAGCCCGATTCCGTCATGCCGTTCAAACAGGGTTTTTTTTATATTGTTTTCTCGTGATAATGACATAATTTTCTTGTTATCTCAAGAAAACAACAATTGTTTTCTTGTGATAACGACATAATTTTCTTGTTATCTTAAGAAAACAAATATTATTTTCTCGTGATAACAACATGATTTATTGTTTTCTCAAGATAACGAGAAACTTATGTCGTTATCACGAGAAAACAATATAAAAAACTGTTTGAACAGCATGACCGAATCAGGCTTCCGTAGTGTGAAAACTATGTAATAAAAACATTTTAAATGTAGCTAATCTGATGTTTTCTCACATTTTAACATACTCTAATACTAGTCTGTTACGCCCCATTCTAGGGGGGCTGGGACACAACATAAAAGAGTAAAAAAAATAAATAAATAAAAAATTTGTCTCCAAATCAAATTTTACAAATATATTATTCCAACAGAAAGAGGTCTGACTTGCAGGTAAAAATGATCAGAGTCAAAAACAAAACAGTGCAATATATGTATAGTGTTCCCAAAGATAATCAACTAATAAAACACGATCAGAAAAACCCCAACCCAAACTAACATAGTCATTACTCACTTCATGGAGATACTACACAAAAAAGCTTCTTGTTTAAAAAAAAAAACCTGTTAATTGTAGTTTAATAACAACAACAAGCAACTGATTTAGACTTAAACATGTTACTGCAGATGAGATTTACCAAGAACAGCAAAGTTACAGTAATAGTATGAGTTGTAGTGTATGAGATCATGCATGAGCACCCACTGTGTTGGCTGATATGGAACTAAAACAACAAAATCCATGAATATATAAGAGAACAGCTGTACAATAGCTGTCCACTGTACCGACCACTATGCATGAAAGGGTTAAAACAAATAGTTCTGTTCAAAAACAGTAATGGGCAATAAGCCTCAAAAACCTAAACCACTGCTAGTGACGAAAAGCATGGAGTGATCTAAAATATTTAACTTCTGAAAAACTAATCCTATCAATACATAGATAATCAAGGCAAAATTCAGTTTCTGCACTCGTCAGTGACATTTGGAAACACTGTAATTTTCTGCAACACTAACAAATGGTAGTGTTTGTAGACAGCTTTAATGCTTAGTTAATGATATATTTCCTGAAAAATATTTTCTTTTCTTTTACCTCTGTAAAACCTTTGAATAAACTTTTTTTTATGAACGTCTACATGATCAGTTCAACAAATAAAGAAGAAGGAAACTGCAAAATGTCAAATTCAGAGGATAATGTTATAATAAATTGTGATATATAGTAAAGGTTAAATATAGAGTAAAACTGAGTTTGAATTCCACAAAAATAATTCCAGGTCTTTAAGGTTTAAGGTTTGTTTTCATTGAGCTCTACTGAGATAACCCACATAGACCCGGTGCTACCTTTTTGGCAGTTCCCAAATTAGTATTTTGTCATGACGGAATGAAAGGAGGGATGCAAATGCACAGCGCTGAAGGGAATAAAGTGATCAAATTAACAAAAAATAAACGTGAACATGAATAACAAAAAGCTGAGGGATGGTTGATGTTCTTGGGAGGGAAAAAGAAAAGAAAAAACCTTTCTATTGAAGTATTTGATGATGATGCATTAGTACTGATTTATACACATAAATGAGTATACTGTATGTGTACTTCATTGTAATTGTAATGATGGATCTTGATTAAAAAAAAAAAAAAAAACCCAGAGAGATGGAAACAGTCACAGTCCGAGTAGAGTCTGTGGTAGGCTGTGGAGTGAGAGTCAAAGCAGAATGTTCCAGCAGCTGAACAGAGGAGCCACTTAAACAGAATCCTAATGGAGATCTGACTCAGGTGTGGTGCTGGCAGGAGAGACAATTAATTAGTTTGAGGGAGGGGTCTGTGACAACACAAGATTGCACCATGACATTTTTCTCTCTATTTGAACCTTTTTGAAGTGATTTATCACCTTTTATTCTAATATTACCCTCTGTATTTTGCATTTTTTTTCAGTGAAAACCATGTATTTTCCTACATTTAATTTACTGATCATGTAGATATTCATAAGAGCTCAGATTAAAGTTTTTTTTGTAACTCACTTTTTATTGTTTTTTTTTCTTTTCACCCATTAAACATTTTACAGTGATACAAGATATAATTATATATCTACATATATAAATAAAAATTTGACCATCAAATATATAAAAAAAAAACAAAACAAAACCCACAGACAAAAAAAGAGAAATAAATGTCATTATGTCATTACATTATAACTCTTTCCAGGTGACCTCTGATTCAATTTGAGGGTTATTATATCAGAAACAGTGGAAACTGAAAAAGGTCCTTTTATTCATTTACTTATTTATTTTAGTAAAGATATCAGTGATTGAATTTAAAACAAGTGTGTCCATCCACTGTCGTTTATCAAATTAGGTTTTACTAGTGAATCAATGTTGTAGAACAGAGGTGTCAAACATGTGGTCTGGGGGCCAAATCTGGCCCGCCAAAGGGTTCAATTAGGCCCGTGGGATGAATTTGTGAAATGCAAAAATTACACTGAAGATATGAACAATCAGTGATGTTAAAAATCATTTTAGGTCAATTCAGTCTAAAGTGGATCAGAGCAGTAAAGTAATATCATAATAACCTATAAATCATGAAAACTGCAAAGTTTTCTCTTTGTTTTACTGTAAAAAAAAAAAAGTTATATTACACAAAAATGTTTACATTTACAGACTAGCCTTTGACAAAAATATGTGAAAAACCTGAAATATCTTAAAAGAAGTATATGGAATTTTAATAATATTCTCCTCATTCCTAAATGCTGTGTGTTTTTGTAGATCCACTGTGATCTCTAACTTGTGATTCACATGTATAAATGATAAACTATGGTGTAATATTGTTGACATTGCACTTATGCCAGGGTTTGTGGGTTTCTTTGTTTGTTAGCAACATAACTCAAAAAGTTACGGAAGGATTTTGATGAAATTTTCAGGATATATCTGCTCTGGGTCAAGAAAGAGATGATTACATTTTGGAGGTGATCTGGATCAACATCTGGATCCAGGAATTTTTTAAAAGGATTCTTTATCAATGCGGGATAGGGCATGGCGGCACAGAGCTGCAAAAAAAAAAAAAAAAAAGTACGAACACTACCTTGGCAGAGGTCTGTGTTCTCCGAGTGCTTTTCTAGTTGTTTATGTTATATTCTAGAACAATTTGTCGACGTAAGTGTTTTCATTACAGAATTTTATTTTTTTCACTCAAAAGTTCTCATGCTATTATTTTACATTATTTTACTGGTCCCACCCACTTTATACCATAGTAGGCTGTACGCGGCCCCTGAACTAAAACAACTTTGGCACCCCTGTTGTAGAAGATGACAGTGTTTTGACACTTACTACAGAGCCTCTGAATGTCCATATCTGATGACCATGAAACGATGACAAACTGTATTTTAAACCAATTATTTACATATATTCATAGGATTAGTGGATCAACAGTTATTAAACATCTTAGATCAGCAGATGAGTTTCATTGGTGATTGTTATTTGAGTCTCATGGGTTAAGTACAGCATTTAAAATGATACCATATTATGTGTAAACTACCAGATGATCATTCTGATTCTGTGCCATATCACATTACATATACAGTCTTCACACTGTCCATGATAGTCTTGGGCACAGTTCTGGACTGATCCATTCGATTTGCCCTCTGGCTATAAACCTGATGGTGCTCATGTCAGAGTGTCATGTCCAGTCAAGCTTTGGTAGGGTTTACAAACACAAAATGGACATTCTGTTTATAATATCTCAGTCATCTCGTCAAAAAAGACAACTGGTCACCTTCATCTGTGGCCTAGAGTGCCAACAAAAAGTAGTTGATCAGTGTCTGGTTGAGAGACAATGTCAGTAGAGATTGCAATCAAACAACCAGCATGTGTAAAGGACAAGCTGAACAAAAAAAGTATTCAGATTACAACCCAACTCTCAGCTGCCTCTATTCCCCTTTGGATCTCCACCCCTGAGATACAGACTTATTAGTCATGGTATTATCCAGTCATCCATCTTTCATGCTAGTGGGCATTACTCTGGTAAGGACATATTGTCTTTTATTGTCAGTTTGATTTTAAACTGAAGATTAGTCATGTTCATGCAGCTGCTGGTGGCACACAGTCTGCTCCTCCCCTTCTCCCTTCTCTGCATGTGAGCAATACATTTGTGTTTAAAACATGTGCAACCATTATTAATTTTGACAGACATTCATTAGCAGCCCAGTCTTTATAGATTAAAGGAAAGATGCTGCTTAAAATATATTAGGATGAATAGCATGAACACCAATGCTGTCATAAATCCTTTAGATGCATCATAGACAGTGAATCATGGAAATAACTGTGTGCATCCACAGCAGCATTAAAGAGAAAATCAGAGAAACAGATGTCTGTAGGGACACTGAGGTCATATCCTCTATGATTTAATATATGTAGTCTGTGGGAGTTAATATTTACAATTAAATCACACTTGAACAATTCAGTAGCACCACATTGATCTTTTAGGCATACATATTAAATAGACACCACTGAGTAGGCCTAACTGTTTTCTCCATTATTGTTGAAGTGAGCTTTGAGCTTTGTGGAAATAACAGTTGTTGAAAATGTAATTTACCAGCTTGATACTAACTTTGAAAGGATGACCAGTCTAAATAATGCTGAAGATTTATTAGGCCTACTTCTGCCCTCTGTCAGACACCAATACTGATTATAGGGGAAAAAAATAAAAAATAAAATAAATAAATAAATAAATAAATAAAAACAGATGGAGTTGTTTTTTCACTTTCTTATGAATAGGAACTCAATACCGGGCTAAAAGGGGGAAAAGCCAACTGAAACCCGGTACAAACTGACGAATTGGTTACCATGGTAACAGGGAGTTAAACTGACCAGTCACCTACTGACTAGCTATATGAAGGAAATAGGTCATAGATATGTGGTTTATTATTATTGTGGAGGGAGAGGAAGACTGAGATGGCCTTGACGGAGGAACTTGTTCTATTTGTTCAGATGTTTAGTGTGTGTTTGTGTGTGTTTGTGTGTGTTTGTGTGTGTTCCATTTCCACACTACTCATTACTATACTAGACTATAACCACAGTGTTTGATAACCTACAGCTCTTGGAAGAGCTGTGATTCATTTTCAGATAAATCTCTCCTACATGAACTATCTATAACTAAACCTGTTTGAGTCTGTGGGCACTAATGAAGTGTCAACACACCAACTTCACAAAGTGTCAGGAAAACATCACGATCTGACGCTTTGGTTTCAGTCCTATGTGGCTTCTATAGTGTCCAAAGCACAAATCCATTTTTAATGAAAGTTCCCTTTAAAATCCCTTTAAATACATCTGGTTTTTTTTTCACTTCCATTGAATCATCAAAGACTGCACTCCTCAGACACACGAGAAAAACACACTCATAGTTGCCTCACTGTACGCATAATGATTCATCAACCACCGTTTGCTCATGAGACCGTGATTTCGGGTCCAATGAGTTCATTTTCGGTCCTCCGACGCGGAGCTGACTGTTTGTCGTGGGCCCTTGGATGCCCCCACCCCCACCTCTCTCATCCCGCGTCTCGACGGACCAAACGCTGCAGCAGCAGCAGCATCACCGGCAGCCTCCAAACTGCGTTTTCCCTGCCGTGATGGATCCGTGTGTAAACCGGTGAGCTGCAGTCAGAAAGGCAGAAGACCAGGAAGAAATGACCGCAGCGAAATGACGCCACACATCCTGAGGATAAAAGGCAAACATATCTAGCAATGTTATAGGACCGTTTTGTTGTTTACCTTCCGACAGATAAACAGCCGGGTGACAGTGATATTACGGCCGTCATGTAAGAGCTGGATAACTATTCCTGTGTGACCGACACCCATCCGCAGCTCATTACAATGCAATGAAAAGGTAAGCTTGTTGACACGTTCAGGATTTACATCGGGCGTTGCGGCTTTCAGTCAAAAAACTGAAGGCTTCGACTGGAGCTCATCAGGCTGCATTGTTGCATCGTCAATCCTTTGAGTTGAAATTGACGATTTTCCTGCTTTCAATAGCTCTCTAGGCTCCTCACCTGTGGGATCCTGTGAGTGTGGCTGTAACTAAAAGATGCCGATAGGCTGAGACTCTTAAATGTCATGTCAGCCTCATGTTTTTGCTGTAGATTTGACTGTGCTTTCCTTCAGGATGCTTGAACTGTGGCTGGCCCCAGACTGCCAAAGCCAAGTCAGTTAATTGAAACAATGGCAAGTTCACATTTTAGCTTTTAGAGTTGTTCGTTTCCACTATGTATTATCATAGCTTAGGGGCCTACAGTACAAAATGACTGTATGACAAAGTAATTAAATAGAATTTGCCCAGCTTTTAATAATATTGTTGTAAAAATAGAAAGTGGATTTTTGAGTTTTGAAAGGACGAACATGTCTGTTGAGAACAATTACTCCAGTCTTAGTAGGCTTTTAACTCAGTGCAGATTCTGAATTAATCAGTGCTAAATTACCATTCACTTGTACTTGGTTGCACAGCTTTTTTGTGCTTTTTGATGAGTACAAATTCTCAGACTGCTGCAAAACCACATCAGCATACTCCTCCTCCTCCTCCTATCTTCCCTTTGAAGTTTAATCACTCTCACTGCTAGATTAGCGTCATCGTTTTTGTATGGGCTATATAAAATGTAGTATCTGAAAAACACATCTCTTTCTCAACTGTGCTCTGTGTGTTCAGCCACACAGGACCAGATCACTCCGATCCTGAAGATGAGGTTGTATCCAGAGGGGGTTGATCGATAGCCAGTTTGTATCAAGGCCCATGTTTCAGTCGGTGTTGTCGAACAGGAGTCTCTACAATTAAAAGCCCATTTTGTTAGTGAAGGGCTGATTAATAATTTATCTGCAGCTCGATGGGACCACAAATCTGTGGATGGCAAACTGAAGAATGTCAGTGGAACAGTGTACAGCCTCTGATGCCTGCAGAAACGCACTGAGTACTGGGCAGCTTGACAAGTAAGGGCTTAGACTTCACAGTAGTGGCTTAATGGCAAACACCTTGTTACTGTATGGTTAACCTGTGCACATTTTAAAATGTGTAGTTGGTTTTATAAACTTAAAATAACCAGCTAAGGAAAAAGGTATACTAAATCTATGTTGAGCAGTACAAATAGTGTTATGCCAGTATAGGAGTAGTCCTGGGTGTCCTGTGTAAAACATCTCTGTTGGTGTTGGACCGTAGGCTCTCACAGAAGTGTCAATGTCATATCTGCTGCCAGGGAGCCAACAGTCATGATGATACCACAGAGTTTGAAGGAAACCCAGCTGGCCGTGAGCCAGGATGGTGGGTGTTTTTAAAACTGGCTTAGTCAGGGCTACTGCAGGGAGTGATTAGATGAGTACTGTACAGTATCACACATCAGTGTGACGTTACAGGGTAGAGAACATTAAGAGTCTTTTCACATCAAAACCCTGTGGCATCCTGCATCAACTGTGGTGCTTCTGAGACGGCAATGTGCAAACAGTCGTAATGAATACATTAAGTTGGTATTCCGATTACTGCCATGGAAACTGGATGAATGTTTTTTTGTCTAACATAAAGGACACAAATGGTGACTTTCAGATCGAGTACTCTGGGAGCTCTTTGTACATGGTAAAATATGAAATGGGTATATGTTGTTTATGTGTGTCATGGCATGTTGTTTTCTTCAAGTTTCAGAGCTGGCGGCAAAAAGAGCACAAGTGTTAAAATCTTTTGTGCCTGACTTAATGCGTTATAGCTGCAGCATTATAAGGCATCCTGAAGTATGACTGCCCATGTTGTGGTGCATTAGTTGTATCATGAGAAGAGAAAGAGCAGAAATGTCACAAGGTATTGGTCTAATTGGCATTTCAGTGAATAGTCCCTAAACCTCAGTCTTCTCTTCTCTTCTCTTCTCTTCTCTTCTCTTCTCTTCTCTTCTCTTCTCTTCTCTTCTCTTCTCTTCTCTTCTCTTGTTTTATTCACTTTTATTTCACTATAATCCTCTTTTATAGCCACTTCCTGCCTCTCTCTTCCAAACAGTCTGCTTACAGTCACATGTGGTGGGTGTAGGGTCAGTTGCCATACACAACAAGGTAATTACTATATAGTAGATTCACCAGCTTTTCATGTCACTCGTCACGCTATGTTATATTAAATGATGCAGTGCTGTGACTGAGTCAGTATGGTTTGCTGGATTTGATTAGCTTTTATGTCAGCAGCAATTTAAGGCTCATATATGTATGAACCCACATTTTTGGTTTGATGTTTAAAAAGAGAAATGATAAAACTATTACAATTCTGAAGCAGGAAAGAACGGGGTTTTTGCTCACTGTAGGTTATGTCAAATACAATAGACAGACTTTTCAAAGCTGTTTTTTTCTCTATATTTACCATAGCAACTGTGTAAGTTTGGTTCAGGCAGAAGAATGGAGCCTTGAACTCAGCCATGTGTACACTTCCTCCTTATCACTGGTGAAGTGTCTTAGTGCTCCATCTGTTCAGCTATTGTCTCATCATCGTCATCTCAATTTGGTAGAAATAGACAACTCAAATGAAAGGGAAAGTGGTGCTATTTCATTTTTTTTAAGAGAGTGACTCTTCTCGTTCTTTATCACAGAGATTTTATGACCTTATGCTAATGCTGTTTTCAGTCCATCGTACGCAGGAGCTGATGAAGTGGTTGGAGGTGATTAAAATCTGACTCCACTGACAATGTCCTTTGCTGCTGAGTCAGTGACCTTTTCCACCGTCAGGTCACAAAGTAGTTTCTCCTCTCCTCTCCTCTCCTCTCCTCTCCTCAGTTGGTTTAATGCAGCAAAACACCAAGGACAAACACTCTAATATGTCACATTAAAGAACTCTTTAGCCCACTTTGTTTCTCAGGCCTCAATATTCATCAGCACCACGTTGTAACATCTCTCTTTTTTCTCCTACTTTGAGACCTCGAAATAGAAACAACTGTTTTAGAGTAGGCCCCTGACAAGCGTCTTGTTATCTCTTCACATGTGTCATTTTACAATAAGTCCCTGCCTGGGCTGCATCGCTGAATGGATCCTCTGACACAAATTTGCATGTTAAGCTGAACGTTCCTCACGAGGGACAATTAATCAGCACACAGCAATTAATGAGTCTGAGTCCCTGGGTGATTAATTATGTCTCATGTGTCCAACGCAGGGAAGATCCCAGCAACAGCTGTTTGTTCCTGTCAATATTTTCATGGTGTGTCATATTTTTCATTCAAAGAATAATAATTTTCTTGGAATATTTAGCAATAAATTAGTATGAAAGGAAATAATAATGGTGGTGAATAGTTGCTGTGTTCATTGTGCCTGCGGTTTACCATCAAATACTGACTGCATTGGATAGAAAAAAACACCAGATGAAGAAGAAACTAAATGCTTGATGTCGAAGCTGCATGCTTAAGATGACTGAGAGGCATTTACTGTTTGAGAGAAGAGGTGACAGAGGAACCACGTGAAACAGCACAGGAAATAATGTAATGCAGGGTTATATTCAAAGCTTAGGGTTATTTTGTTTTTCAACTACAAAGAGAATTTCTATAACCTCTGCTTGGATTTCTAATGTACTTGTCGGGGATTGTGTTTATGTAAAAACTCTGTAGAAAATGACTAAACTCACATGGTTTCAGTGTAATATCCACTGTCCTTGAGACACAATTTTTTATCTCATTAAATTTGTGCAAATACAAGAAAACTGATATTTGGAATGGGTTTTTTTTGTTTTTTTTTTACCTGTTTCACTCTCGCTTTATCAAATCAGAAGCATAAATTCATATGGAAGAGAATAGCAGGGTGCCACAGGAGTGTTTGTATATTGACTTAACACGTATGTTCAGAGGCAAACCACTCTGAGGTAAACAAACACAGTCCTATAGGTAAGATCGGAGGTAGAATTAATGCTCAAGTTCTAGTTGCATTCTGCATCAAACGGATCGATTGTATGATCCTGTAGATCAATTCCTACCTTAAACCGCCTGCAGCAAAATTCCATCGCATTAATGCAGAATTAGATTGATTATGTCATCCTTAATTTCATCTGTTTCGGTTGCTGGCTACTGATTCGTTATCTTAGCTGAAATATTCATGTGTGATTTTACTGGCTGAGCAGTGTACATAAACAGTAGGCTTGATAGGGAGTCATGAAAGAGATTTGAGCTCTCTGAAGATTATCAGCATGAGACGCCTGCCTTCTGGGTCCTTCCACTGATTACATCCACATGAACCAGTTGTGACCCTGGGCGTGCTGGTGTCACAACCCCTAATACCATATGGACACAACATCTGATGTTATCAGGTCCATTGCCATCACCGTTTCTCACTCACAATAAGATTATTTTCCTCTTCTGACATGCCTGCTTCTATCTGGGGGGTGAGAACATCATTAACATATCTAACCAAGACCAATGAGCCGGTGCTTCTATTTGTTTACGTGTCAATAGATTCTTTTGATCTGTAATAATTCAATGTGCTGGTTTAAATGGACACCACATGAAACTCATATGTTACAAGAGGCACCTGAACTCATTAGTCCAAGTACAAAATGACAATGGGGAAGTGATATGTAGCAAAAACACAGGGATATTATCATTTTAATGGTATGTGCTGTATTTTCTGCATTTTGTAAAAATCAGTACAGCAACTAATGTGTTTATTTTTGTACAGTGGATATGAGGTAACAGTACATATGGCATCTAAACATCTGAGTTTCTCACACCTTTGCTGTTTAGTTGTTTTCACCAACATCGGCCAGGGAAAAGTAGGTCTGTGTGTCCTAAAATGCTCTCAACTTAATACGAGGTCATTAATTTAAAGGAATGTACTATTTTAAGGAGGACGCTGACCTTAAATATGTTAATATCCCTGTGCTGCTACTGCAATAACTTAGTACTTAGCATCCTTTGTCCTGTAAATTATTTATCAAGAAAACACTGAACACAAAAGTGGAGTAGAGAGAGAAAACACAAAAGTCCGTTTGCTGAGTGTTCAGGTAGTGCCCAATTCAACAAGGGACAGAAAATCTTGTGTCAAAATGAATTACATTACAGGTTAAGACAATGATTCAGCCAGCAGGTTAGTATACACCAACACACACACTTGAGTAAAGGATGTCAAGAAGGAATACAGTAGCCCTTTGTGAACTGCAGATTAAACTGAGCTTGAGTTGGAAACTGGAAATCACACCATGGCTTTGCTTTGACTTAATCCTGTCCATGTACAGTATCAAGATCTTGCATAATAACCTAGTCACTGCCACATCTTGAGATTACCTTAAAGCTGGGTGACTGCATGGATAACAGCCTGGCAAATGAAAGATAACTTCATAAGCTATTGTATGTATTAAAAAATGTTTCAAGTGACGTTCGATGTTTTGTAGTTGTCATGTTCACGTGTTTTGGTTTTTTTCCCCTGAAACTTGTTTATTACGTTATCGTAACGTGCAAGTATTTTTGATCAAAAGCGACTCTCTGGTGCACCCACACACTTCTTTCACTGTCAAGGCCACATAGAGTCAAGAACAACATTCAACCTTGTGACATTACACACCCGCAACCCTCTTCCCACACTCACACAAACACACACAAAGTTTGACTGTAGCTGGAAGGAGTGATAGTGCGCTGTGTCATCCTCAGCGGTGAGGCAATTTGAAGCCTGTCTCCCTTTTCACAGATAGATGCAACATGTCCCCCAGGACTGCCGAACACAAACACTCTCATGATCACTCACCCTCACCATAACCTTGAAGCTAAAGAGAGCAGTTTACCACATGACATGAGATGTGCTCCCATATTTTCCCTTTATTAGACTTTTAGTACTTTGTGAACCACGTCTATCAGCCTGAATGCTTAGTGTAGTTATGCACAAAAGATGCAGTGAGTTCACACCTGTAAATAAATGATACTGTATACAGACAGTTGTATTTTCTCATTTTATATTCCTTCAGCCTGCGGGTGTTTCAGTTTACTAAACATTGTGTTTTATCCCTCGTTAATCCCTGAGGAAGAAATCCTCCCCAGCTAAGTTAATACACTGTCTAGTGTTCTTCTTTTTATTAATAAGCATGCCAAGAGATTTGCATGACAATTTGGTTACATTTTACACTAAAATTAACGTACGATATTATGACAAATTTTATTTATATGCTGGGCATTTATTATTCATTGTGCATTCATGTGTATTCACACTCATTGCACAAAGTAGAGTTCGTTGTGTTTGAAAAGCACTCACAGTGTACATGAATAATTACTAACAGACAGATTCATGAGATCTTGTCATATAATGAGGTCAAAACCAACCTTTATAGTGTACAGAACAACTTTATTCTCAGACTAGTGCTTTTGGCTTGTTTGTGTTCCTGCTATGGACATAGGAAGGAAGTGATGCCAGAAATCCCTTCCCAACATTTTCTTATATAATTATGTTACAAGTTTGCACATAGGCTGTAAGAAAATGAAGTTAAAACAAGATACAGCAAGTTGCTGGCTTTTTGTCAGTAAATTGGTCTGCTTATTAGCATGGGCTAATGGGCAGCAGTGCTGTGTTTTCCACTGGCTGTAGAGAGAAGATGTGTGATGTAATATAGGAACTTGTGTTGCTCTGTTACTGCGGCAGGATTAGCAACACAGGCAAAAAACTGACTTCTGCAATTCCTCTGCTATCTTCTGTGTACGTGTACCTAAACCTCAGTCGCCACAGCAGGCTGTCCAAATAGCTTAGATATCTTCGACAAGAATTGACCTCAGGAATTGACCTCATCCTTCAGTGTTGAGCATCCGTCAATGAGCAGGTCACCCTGAACTGTCTGTTGTAAATTCCTATCGTGCTAACTGTAAGACAGCAGGAACAGACTTACACACAGTCGCCTTCTTCACCCTCCTAAGGTTATACGTCCTTGTTTGTGTTCCTACAGGCAGTGTGCCTTCATTGTAAACACTACTGTTGCATAATTCACAGCAGGAGGAGGCAGCTGTTTGGGAAGACTGGCAGGTAATGGGGCAACAAGATGCTCCTCAGCCTCACAGGAGGCTAGAGGGCAAATCCTGGATGACTTGGAAATTTAATGCAGCCTTTGCAGGCTTTGGAAAAGGCTAAAACCTCCCAAAGGGAATTTGACTCTGAAGTTGACTGTAGGTTCTAGATTTAGGGGTTGCTTTATCTTTTCCTTTACAATTTTAATACTATACATGAACGTACACATTTGAACATGATAGGCTGATTCTGCAGAGCTGACTAATACCAGAGCTAATTTTAGTCTCAGATTCACCACCTGTACAGAGCGCATCTGTCCGTCATCAGAAGGCAATCCCATTCTTTATTAATACACCGGGGGTGGTAATAAATTCCATCTAGATAATTGCAAGGGCTCCCAAAGGTCATTGTCTTTCCATTTCTATTTTCTTTTTATTTGCTCATCATACAGCAGCTTATGTAATGGTGTGTTTGTATATGCTGTATACTATACCTGCTCTTTTCATGCATTCAGATCCTTGTAGCCCTTTTTGACTGTTTTTATTTAAAAGACAAATTTAGATAAAGTAAGCCAACTGCTGAGTAAAGAGAAAAAATATATATAAATATATAAAATATGCGACCAATTGAAACATGCTTCCATAAGCTGGAATTTAGTAGATCAATATTACTTTCATATTATGTCTTCCATAGATTTACTGAGACTGTATTATAGAAGGTTCTTATGTATACATTACCTGACTCGGCAGAGATGTGGCTCAGATTGAACCCCACCAGCTACCTCATCATAATTCTCTGAAAGATTTACAGTATTTACAGCAAATGAGTCCTGATAGAATTGTAACTATTTGGTGTTAAAAAATAATTTCTAAAAAAAGACTGTAACACATAGTTTAATAACATATTAGTGTAATGAAAGAAAATAACACAACTGCACTATTATGGCTGTAAATGACTCACATTTTTGTTCTCTCTGTTGTTTTTGCCTTCATGTGAACACCATTCACTGATGATATCCCAGTGCAGTATAAAGTTTTGCTAAACTACCTACTTTGTCATTGCAAAGTTGCAGTATCTCTGAATCAGAGGATAGTGATTAAATATTGAATGGTATACTTAGATGGAATAAAGGCTGCTGTGATGTTTATGTCTAGACTCTGGGGAGTCTCTTGTTTATATGATGTTCAAATGTTTTCCTGTAATTGATTTATTGGATGCTGTGTCAGATATACTCTGTTAGCCTAATGCAATTTAATACTGAAAATGATTAATCAACTTTACTCAGACATTTGTAGCTGAAAACCTTTGAAATAAAGATATGCTCAGCCTGCAGTATGTATTTAAAGTAACTGACCAACAGTGGTTGTTCTGCAGTAACAAGATCGATGTGTGATCTTGGTCAAGGCCACTATGTCGGAAATGCTTGATGTGCAACGTATTTGTTAAAATGAGATGGAAAGTAAAAAGAGAAAATGACTTCCCTCCGCTAATGATACAGAGGGGGGTTTCCACAAGGCAATATGCTCTATGGAAGCTCTGTGATTGTTTCTGCCTGATCCTCCTGCATACGCTTGGTCACTGCGCTGCGTGGAGTCTCATTAGTATGGGTGTCAGTGCCTCTCCTTCAGCTGAACCTGTCATGCCACTACTGTAGTAGAGCTGCTTCCTGCCTGCCGCATTGTCCCTGGATGGCCAATGTGAGACTGCCAGCTCTGTCTCCTTCCAAGGATGACTGAAATGTGGGCGAGCGTCAGAAACTGAATGTCATGATTCAAGTGAAGTGAAATGTGTGCGTTCATATACGGAGCAGAAAATGATGTTTTGTATGGAGGTAGGGGAAAGAGAGCATAAATGAGGCTATTAGCATATGATCGCTACTAAATGCAAACATAACTCCAAAGTTACAGCACATGGCAATGAATAAGGGGCTAAAACAAGCAATATAAATGCATATAAGGGCTGTTTTTAGTAATTTCCTGATCAATTGATGTCATTTTGTTTCAGTTATTTCCATTCAGTTACAGCTGATGTTCTTGTGATTCAAAGTTATTCTGGTGTGTATTTCTCCTGCTGTTACAACATTTTGATGAATTTATTTGGAAAAAGCTCAGCTCGTCTCTCAGTATTGGATTGGAGCATAGCATATTTGTTTGTTTACCCTTGCAGTTTTTACTGTAGCTCTGCTGCTTTCTTAAAAAGCATCACAGGTGGCGATGTATAATCCAAGGACAAAACTGACACGGAGATGAAAAGTGACATCATTCATGAGATACAATGCCTTTCTTGGAACAAAACATATGTTGATGAGACAGCAATGGAAACAGGGAGGACATAAAAAGTGCAAAAAGTCGATGTGTGGAGTATTCACGTGTAAGAAAACAAAAAAAAAAAAGATCCTGAAGAAAATCTGAGGTCGGCAAACTCAGTCCACTGCAAAATAGAGAACTACAAAAGTAGATGGTGTGGGAGCCAGAACTGTCTGAAAGTACAGGAAAAAAGAATGCATTTAAATATAGAAATGCAGAGATGCTGCTTCAATGTGTAATATTTCGTGACATATAGCGGAGGAGCTGCAGATTTCAACCAAGTGGATACTCCTGTCTTTATTTTCCACTGTGGCTGCAAAAAATACAAAAGGCCCTTATTAGAATGGAGCCATAACTGTGGTCCACTCTCAAACACAGAAGGTGATGGTAATGGACATTAATGCTATTTAACAGAAAAAACAAGAACAGGAAGTCCATTCTGAAATAGAAACCTGGTGGACCCACTTCTTCTATAGATGTAAGTTCTAATGTAATGAAAGCCCCATATTAGTAAACAGGCAAGGCAAGTTTATTTTGTACAGCACATTTCATGTACAGGACAATTCAAAGTGCTTTACATAAACCTTAAAAGCATCACAAGAGAGGCATAAAAAGAGAAAGTTAGATAGATATAAAATATAAAAACATAAAGAACAAAAATTAAAATTAAAATAGACATTAAATCATCAGCAATAAAATGTGATTTTAAAGTTCATTTAAAATGCATTAAGAGTTGGTATAACCCATCACTAGATTATCATGCATCACACACACTGCATGCTGGGAGCAGTGGGCTCACCATGTTGGGTGGGTGCCTTGCTCAGGGGTACATCAGCCAACAACTTTCCACCTTTCGAGGGAATCGAACCAGCAACCCTTCAGTCAGTCACAAGCCAACTCTCCAGCCAACGCTTCAGCCGTCTAGGCCACGGCTGCCCCCTTTTTTAATATAAAGAGTTAAAGTGTATAGTAGTAGTAAGTTAGTAGTTAAACAGTATGTAGTATAAAGAGAACAGAGTTAGTATTAGTATAAGTAACGCATTCAATTTCAGCAATTACAGCCTCATAAAACCCCATAAATCAGATGACAAAGGGGATCCCAAACGTTGATATTTAATAATTATTTCTATAACTTGAAGACTTGCTGTAAACCAGTTATTACTTCACTTCCTCTTTAAAGTTAAAGTGTTTCATGTTGATTTCCAGCCCATTTACTCAGCACCGTGCATCTTCCTTCCACCCTCAAAGACCGGTATACATAAGTTCATTCTCCTGCCAGCGCCCTCAGCTATAGGGCTGTGCAATTAATCGAATTTTGATCACGATTTCAATTTTGCTGTCAAACAATCTCAAAACTCATATAATCGAGTTGAAACGATTTATTTTCCGTTTTTCTTTTACGCAATTTCTGAGACACACATGCGCAATACTTTCATACCATTGCAAAAAAACTGTAAAGAACATATTTGAAGCCAAAATTTATTTCCAATTTGAATGTTTTGCGTAAAGCATCAATAACAAAGTATTTTTTTTGAGAGAGAGAAATGCTGAATAAATGCATTGTGAAACCTAAAATTAGTCGTTTGAATAATCGTGATATCAATATTGACTAAAATAATCTTGATATTGATCTTTTTCCATAATCGAGCAGCCCGACCCTCAGCTATTGATGAAGATGTCAACTTGGTCCCTGAAAGCTTCCAATGGCAACTCAGAGCTCCTAATGTGCTAAATGCTAATTGCTAATGGCAGGTGCTGTATGTATTAGGGTGGGTAAAATGAGGCCAAATTTTGTCATGACAATAAAGTGAGTTAACATTTTTACGATATACATGAAAAAAGTCGCACATGTAAAAAAGCTTCTCAATTCTGTAACATGAAAAAATTAAACAATGCTAGGATTGACTAGGATCATCAGGCTTGTGACAGAATATGACAGAATAGTTCAGGGAGAATGAGACATCATTTTCACACATGGAGTAACCACCATAATGTCCAAACTCTAATTTTGGATGTGAGGAAGACTTGATACAGTGGTCCAATTCTCCATCTTCAAAACTCAGAAATGAATGCAACTATGGATGGAAAAAATATAATGAACCTTTTTGTAACATTACATATGCATTATGTGGTAAAAACAATGTCACAGTGAATATAATCAAAACCAGAGGTGGTGCTTTTTTTTTTTTTTTTTTTTCTTTTGGCCAGTCAGCATATAACACATATTTGAGAGTGAAATCAAATACCAGTTACATTCAAGGGTGTGCAGGGATCAGAACAGCCACTGGACTGACTCCTAATGCACTACTTTGCTTCAAGAGGCTGGACTTGAGAATACAGGTGAAGTTCAAACAAAAAAAGTGCACAAACATCTGATCTTTGTCGTGAGTAAGTGTGAAACAGGCAGCTGAGCTTAGATCAAGAATCTCTCTGGGTCGTCAACCTCGCTTTCCAGACAAAGAGTTTAAAACCACAGCCCGAGGGTCCTTCTAGTCCTCCCTTTTCCTTTATCCCGCTGTTCAAAGCATTACAGGAAAGTGAGGTTTTTATTGGCGATGAATAGAAGGAAGGGATAATTGTATAAGCATGAAAAAAGAGCTGAGCTGAGAGATGTTTATATATTCTTTCTCAGAGCTATTGTCCTTTGTCGCTTCTCAAGGCCAATGGATAAACTCTCCTCTCAGTGCCTGCTGCTATGTCATCACTCCTGGCCTTCATTTAATCAACCATTCCCTCTGTGACAATAAAATGAAACTGCACTGCCTGTGCAAAGTCACCTGCTTATGCAATATTCTCTTTTTAGCCTCCACAACATTGGCTCATCTATTCACGGGCTCATATGCTTCAAATCGCAGGACTTATTATTAGATCTGGACATCGAAGTGATATTAGATTAATTGGTAGTTGATGGTGCTTGGCTTTACTTTGCTCTGATGGTAGAGGGGTCCTGCTGGGAGTTTTCTCACTCATTTCTCACCAAATCTAACTTTAAGACATCACATTTCTGTCGTCAAGGTTTCGTCATGTATCACACGCAGCAGGAGTGCAAGTTTTTTATCCAGGCATGACTAGGAGACATTGTCACCCACCAGTTTTGTTCCTCGTGTGCTCACAGCGAGACACAATGACATGTTGTCACGGTGTTTTTGATAATGCATTTGGTCCTGCTAGATAAGAGGCCCATACATCAAGCTGTGACAGGTCTGTCGAGCAGCAGCTTTACCTCATCACTTATAGTCTTTCATTCATCCTGTACAGTTGTTTTTGTCTATGGTACTCCCACACTTTTATGTTCACCCATTTCTATTTTTCACTCTCTGCTGGCAGTTTATTATCCTAAATGCAGCTTCCATTTGTTTCTCTTCCTTTTTCTTTTTTTCCTCTTAAGAGTTTCTCCTTGCCTTTGTCCTTGTTAGTGGCTGTTATTTGCCTTCTTGGCCCCAAGTCTGTCGCGCTGACAAGACACGGGCCTCGTCTTAAATTTCAGTTTGACATAGACTTTCTCCTCTGCAGGTGTTTAAACCACTGAGGCTTTTTAATTATTGTGGCTTCAAATGATAAGGAGTAATGATCGGCTTTTTCTTTACTGGTCGCTGCAGCCTTGTAGGGATGGAAAGAGTAAACACCTGTCTGAAAATGTGTTTAAAAATTAGAGAGGCAGGGGTTTGAAATTAGCAGCGTTAGTGGTTCCTGAGGGTAAACAGGCCAGGACAGGCTCATTTGTCACATGCTGAAACCTTAGAGGAAGGCAGGCTTGGCCAAACAGGTTGAGTGTGGTGCACTTCAGCGGTAATGTCAGCTGGATTAATGGTAGTTGTGTTATGGTGATGAGGTTGTTGGTGACACTTGTGATTCATTCCTGTTGATACCCTGTTGGTCATATCATGATAAATAATGGTTGCTGCTGTGAAACGCGTCGCTCTTAGTGTAATTATGTCAGAAAACTATTCTTTAATTTGATCTCAAGACCTTGATTATCAGCAGCTCATTTTTCCCGTAATTGTACTAAAAGGTGCAGAAGGGCTGCAAATAAAAAACGATTCACAGCTAAATCAATGCCGCAGAACTCATCAGTGTTGGTTCTGCCCGGATTTGATTCATGGGACAGCTCCTCTATTGACTACACTCGCTTTGTTCAGAGATCAAGGCCTCCCCTTGGCTCAACATGTGGTCAGGATTTGCATTCAGCATTTTATTATCAAAGAGTTCTCGGGGCACTCTGGCACCCAAAATGCTGATCCCCAGTTCTGAGTGATGTATCCTTGAACAAAGAAACTGTAACTTTTGCATTATTTATGTGCATGGTGTTTGGTATGCTAATAATGAAAATTATTATTTTTTTCTCATGGCATATGGCCAACGCCCCAGTTGACCTGACCTGGGCATCACCAATGACACACTCAAGGGAAGTAGTTTTATTTTGCAGCTTTTACTTCAACTCTTTTCTTCTGTTTTTAGATAAAGACATTTGAATTAATCTTGCAAAGATAACTGAGTCTTCTTGCACTCCAACACCCTCCTAATTTACTATCACAACAGTCCAACTAAGTAACCTCTTTATCTTTATCAGCCACACACTCAGCAGTACATCTGATAAATCCCCTCTTTTTGACCAGCGTCCTAGCATTGTCACATGTTTGGATGGTCATGATAATTCTGCCCCTCCTATGTCTGTGTTTATGCATCTCCCCTCACGACATCTTTTCACCCAGTTGTTATCATTGTGATTACTGTCACTCACAAACTCAGTTGTCCTCAACTTAAATAGTCTGGATTAGTCTGAAAATGTCTGTGTTTTACAGTGAATGCAGTAACTTAGAGACCAGTGAAAATCTTCAATCATTTAAAGACTATGATATGATAGTTTTCCTACATAGCAATAGTGTGATATCATCTTCTGGAGCTGAAAAAGATACAGAGATGACTGAAGGATGTGAATTTGAATGAATGAATGACTTTATTTTTTGGTTTGTACATCAATTAGTAAACTTAGTACAATAACCAGAATGAACATAAAAACCAACAAAAATAAGGAATAGGCTAGAAGCAAAATCTTATCTTTTTTTGCCTATCCTTCAATAATTATAATACTTACTCAATTAATTTCAAGGCTTGCTGTAGAATCAAATCTCAATCATTCCATTAAAGTACGTCACTAATTGATCTATTGGCTAAAAGGAGTGTACCAGTACAGACAAATTTTCGGTTCGATACATTTTTCATGTGTTTTTGGTACAGTGAAGACCAATTTCATAAAAAAAAAAACCTGAATTGGAATTAAAAATTGGGATAGAGATTTTCTCTTGGATGCAGTAATATTAACAGTTGGGTGGTGTTGTTTTAAATGTTTCATGAAATTTGATGTGTTACCAGAAATATAACCAATCTTCACCAAACTGGACCGCTCTTGTTTTGTTGACTTGTCTCTCTCCATTGACATAACTGACAGGGAATCCAAAATGCTCCCAAATCAGAGACTTAAGAGAAGACAGAGGGTCTTCCAGCTCCAAGGGATGGGGAATCCTGGTCCTTGAAGGCCGGTATCCTGCATATTTTAGATGTATCCGTCTTCCAGCACACCTGATTCAAATGATGAGCCTATCATCAAGCTCTGTAGAAGCCTGATAATGACTGTCAGGTGTGCTGGAAGAGGGAAACATCTAACACATGCAGGATACCGGCCCTCGAGGACCAGGATTGGGCACCCCTGCTTTAGATGTTTCCCTCTTCCAGCATACCTGATAGGTCGTTAATCTTCCGCAGAGCTTGATGACGGGCTTATCATTTGAATCAGGTGTGTTGGAAGAGGGATATATCTAAAACATTGAGGATACCAGCCCTCGAGGACCAGGATTGGTGACTCCTGATGTCGATGTTCATAAAAGCTTGACTAAAGTTGAGGATTATTATATCAGAAACAGAGAAAACTGAAGAAAAAGTGACTTTTTCCAGCAAAATCTATCATTAACTGAACATAAACCAAGTGTCTCTATCCACTGTCATTCACCAAACTCTATGGGTTTTACTGGTGAATCATTGTTATCGAAGATGACAGTGTTTCCATGGCAAGTATGAACATCCAAATGGGTCATATTTGATGACCATGAAAAGTTGACAAGCTGTATTTTACACCAATTATTTCCATGTACTGACAGGATTAGTGGATCCACAGGTGTGAAACAGTTCAGATCAGTGGATGGCTTTGCTCGCTGGTGGCTGTTTGGGTCTTTGTGGGTTAAAGATGATTTGAGCTGATAGGATCAGTACCTTCTTGAGTAGCTGTGGGGAGGGATAAGCTGCCAGGATGGCTGAGGCCATGTCTGGACTGACCCTGTTCAGCTGTTGGATCTGTCTCTTCCACACCTGCAGCAGCCCTTTTCCTGCTTTGTCCACCCGCTGACCGCCCGCCCACTCGCTCTCCAAGTAGAAAGAAAAGCCCGTCTTCTCCCTCTCTCGCCTGAAGTCGCACACATGAACACGGCAGATTGGTGTCTGATCAGGGAGAAAAAGCCTTCGACAGAGCTGCAAAGGGTGAAGCTGAGGTGGGCTCGCTTACTTAAAAGGGGCCTCCGCAACAGCTTTGGTTGTCATGGTGATGTGATCTGAGAAGTCCTTCCAGGTGGACAAGAGGCGGACTGGGACTCTGGTGTGCAGCTGGAGATGAACCACAGCCTGATGGGTTTTTAGAGATATGAATCTTAATCAAACACGGAGGCTTAAAACACTTAATCTTCGTCTTTAAAACCCTCAGTGTGAAGCACTTCCCAATGTCACCATCTAGAAAATGCCTTCTATCATCAGTTTTCTTGACTCGTGTATTTGCATTCTAGTAAATATTTCTAATTATGATTCAGATTCAGACTTAATTTATCCCCGAGGGGCAATTCAACTGACCAAGATTACATTTAAACAACAGGACATACATTGGGGTACAGATACAGTTGTATTGGCAGATTGCGAACTATTGGATATAGTTAACACTGCAGCTCGGAATTTATGGAAAAAAAAAAAAAAAAAAAAAGGACAACAATTACATACATGATGCTCACATTATTAACTGTTTCAGGGGTGCTGCTACCAATTGTGGGTCCCATGAAAGCTAAACGTTGTGGGCCCTTTTGTAAAATTCAGGGAGGGGGGGGTTCATAACATCACTTACGCTAGCATGAAAGCAAAACTGAAACTTAACAAGCTTTCAACGTCCGATTCCCGACTTCTCTTATTTAGCATCCCTTACCATTCCGCCACTTGTGTTGATTAATGCAACCAACAACTGAACATTTTAGGTAATCGGCTCAAAGTTTGGACATATTTTCAGTTTTTACGACAACCGCCGCTGCTGACAAACAATTATGTCGTACTCGGAAAAATGTTCGCCGGAAATCTTGACCTTATATGTGCAAATATTGTGATGTAACTAGTTATAAAACATAACAAATTAAGCAGGAATTATAACCGCTTGTAGAAATCTACTTGATTTTTGCCGGAATTAATATAAAAATAGTTTTGCAGCACCTGGAGGGTTCAAATTCAAACTTTTTAAACTATTAGGGTCCAAATACACAAATAAATGAACCAGACTCATAAAAGTGGGTTTAAAATACGAGCCCTTTAAAAGCAAATATATACGAAGACTTAAACAACAATAATCCTCGTCTCGGATCATCTGGAAGTATGTGAAACCCCGCCCTCTGCCTCTATTTTCTTCTTTCCACAGGGTTTGAAATGTCATGGGCGTCCGTATGTGTGAATTAGAACATAACCGCTGTGAAAAAAAATGTTCAAATGAGGCTTTGTTTCTCTATTTCACAGCTATTCTTCTGTTTCACAGTCTGTTGCTTGCTCAACCACTCGTGCTCTCATCCCTTTATTTGCGCATTTAAATTACCTTCCTTTTCAATATCTGTGGAAGTTTGGATCTGGAAAAACGGATGGATTCTAATATGTTGACAGGTATTTAGTAGATTTGCTCTGCAGAGTATGTACAGAGAGGTGTTTAAACCTCACCAAAATGAAAATTCACTGGAGTTGATTGAACTGAATATAAACGATGGGATGATTTTCATGTCGCTGGCTCAGTTTTTGTTAGTTTTACTGACTTTTTTTTAATTTCTTTTTTTTTTTTATTACATTGTAGTTTTTTCCTTAAACCCGTGACTCACCTCTTCTACTTCAACTCGTGACACCTCCGGGAGCACCTGGGCTCCTTCATCCTTCTTCCTCCTCCTCACCTCTCGTTTCCCTCCCTTGTTCGCCTCACCCACGATCGCCTCTCGAAACCTCTTCTGGCTTTGTGACTTGTGAGTTCTGGGGATAGAATGTTGAGACTCTTTGGTGGTTAACGTTTCTTTTGTGCTGCCTCTGCTCCATTACTCTTTTTTTTTTTTTCCACACATATTTTTCTGCTACACTTCAGCCCGTCCGTGACAGTGATAGGTGACATGTTTGTCAAAGCTGGGCCTGCAGCGTGTGCGCTTAAGGCGAGTTTACAAAGCATCTGAGTGGCATCCCTTGTTTTGTAGAATTTCATTGAGTGTTCCACACCGCACTGTCGGACCTTCTCACACTGGGAGCTACTTGTCCACCCTCTCTTTTCCACATGATATGCCAGCTGTTTCATATTTAAACACGACACTTCAGATCCTACTAGATGCCATCCTTCCTACCTGAAGTATTTCTCCAGGTCGATCACCACCAGGCTGAGGACCTTATCAGGGTGACGCTTCTGCAGCTCCTGCACCCACGACGTCAGGGTGGGTCCAAACTCTGACCTGCCATTCCTCTGCTCCTGGGTGACACAGAGTGAAGGACACATTGGAGATATCTGAATATGCGCAAAAAGGTGGAATTTCATGGATGAATTGAACAGGAACACTAAAGCGATTCCTGAGCGGCTAACAGTCTCGAATGCACTGATTTCAGCGCAGAGGTGTTTCCACTTGCTCTTAAGATCTTCAATACTTTTTTCCTGCACAATACACTCTGACACAAACCTCACAAATTCAACATACATTAATCTTACATACATTTAAATTAGGGCTGTCAAAATTAACGCAGATTAATCCACCATTATATTAATCTGATTTGAAACGTTTACCCATCTGCAGCACAGAATGACTCTGAATGTCTCTGGTAACACATTCAGTTTGTCCGAGTAGAGTTAGCGTCACACATGAACAAATGAGCAGTTGATCTGACAGTGACTGACAGCAGAACCAACCCATAAAGATGGAAGATGCGAAACAGCACGTTGACCCTCTGGATGGAAATATGAGGATAGAAAAACCCCAAGACAGAACAGTCGACCGACATAAAGTATTAGACACCCTCTGCAGGAAGGAGTTGTATTTTCACTGAAGCACTTCCCTCTTAAAATACCGCATTAATGCAAATCATACTTTAGTCTGGGATTGTGCTAGCACTTCAGCTAACATGTCGCCCAGCTTACAACATATGCATTAAGTGCATACCATATGTATTCCCTTCTTTCTTGGATCTGTTTGCATATTCAGGGCTCTCCCCAGAAATGTATACTATTGTGGGGGGGGCAGTGTCTCGTGCCGGAAGAAAGTCTTGCACTAAAACCTCGCAATAGATGCAACTCCACAAGATTTCAAAGGAAAAAAAAACACGGTGCTGGAAAATGGAGCGCGTCCCTGCAAACCCCACAGATTTTGGTAAAATTATTGGGGGGAAAATAGAAAAACTTTGAAAATGAGTATAGCGGCGCTGAGCTAGCAGTACCCTGGCGCAGCACCGCTGTTCCATTGTCTGGGGAGAACCCTGATATTAGTAAAATATTTATCATAATTAATCAAAAATAATCCACAGCAACTCTGCAGTTAGTCTGATTACAAATGTAATCATTTGAAAGCACTCATTTAAATCTTTACATTATTCTTAATATTTGAATCAGTTTGCAAATGTGTTATTGTTAGTTTGTCCTGCACAGTCCGTAAGCCTGCAGGCAGGACATTTTGAATTGTTTTGCCGTCCGTCTGTCCGGTCAATGACATGATCGCATTATCTGAAGAACACAGTGACATATGTGCACCAAGTTTATACTGTGGATGCATCTTGGCATAAAGCAGAGCCTATGGAAAATAGGTGACCTTGACATACTTTTTCAAGGTCAAATGGCCTCGTGCAGTTATAGTATCCGAGTACTTTCAAATCTAAATATGTTTGTAATAAGTTTTACACAAAGACAATCTAATCTTATTGATGAATGTTGATCTTTTGTTCTGTTTTATATTTTAACTTTCATTTATTTTATTTTATTCTATTTTTTATTAAATTGTATTGTGTTTCTAATGTTCTGTACATCACTTTGGTCCACTGTGGTTGTTTTAAAGTGCTTTAAAAATAAAGTTGGATTGGATTGAAAAGTTGGATAATCTAAATTACAGGGCAGTAACTTTCAACAGAATCTGACACTATATTTGGCCAATGGGTATTAAAAGCACGGAGCACAGTATTTTAATACAGTTGGTCTGAAATAATTAGCTTCGCCACTTGTTAAATTATGATTCATAAAACTGTATTAATTCAATACAAGTCATTACCAAACTAGTTTTCAGTTATTCATTATTATCAACACTAAGAAGAAACTTATTTTCAAGTTGTCATATTCATAAAGTATTGTGTTAAATGTGAACATTTTCCATTAACGTGTCAGCAGTCTATATATTCATCCACTACAGGTCCCCAACAAATGCACCACCTCCTCTTTTACTTATTTGGAATGTAACAAAAATGCATCACTGTTATTGTGTTACTATTGTAATACTTTTGCTTTTTTTTTAAACCACAAGAGCTGTCATTGACAATGGTGTTCTGCATTTTTTTCTTAATGATAATGTTGTGTCTCTAGCCCAGTTATAAGCCTAATAGTTTAATTATACGTACAACAGCGCACAACAACACAGTAGTATGGAAATATGCAAAGAATTACTGATAATGGCAGCTATCAATAGAATTGAATTACATCAAAATAAAATGTCAGCGGCGCTTGTTCTCTACTCAGATGACATTAAATCATGAGCATTAATCAAACCTCACGTATTCGTTTCATCCAGCTGTTTTTACACAGGTAAATGGAGACGATTATCAGAATAATGAGAAATAACTGCTGTTTGCTCAAGTAATTACAATAATAAATGTGACAGGCCCAGATGCAACTGTGCTATTACGTACATTTCTATCAACTGAAATGTGTTTTTATTGAAGAGAAATTATAGTGCATTTTCTATTTATCAACACAGTCAGCGACGGTGTAACTCATTTTTATATTCACTCTAAATGCTTTGACGTTTTTAAAATATAAAGACAGATGTGTTTTGTTTACCTCCTGTGGCGTCTGGAACAGTAGCTGGGCTTCATATATATACATACAAATAAATAGACCTTTTTTAGTTCAACTGGAACATATTTATTGGTACTAAATATCCTTTATATTACTGCATGTAAGAACTCATTGCTTTCTGAGCTGGTGTGAATGTCCTTGATGGATCTAAAAATGAAATGGCACTTAAGCACAGAGGCGTAGGTTTTATTCGTATTTCTGTTAGTGCAGATAATAAATGTTTCCTTCAAGACGACTGTCAGTTTGATGGCCTTGATGGTTTTATTGGAAATCTGTAGTTCACTGGAGAGAACATCAGCTATTCATACTTTTTCAACATGCCAACTCCATAGAGATTAAAGACCTGAAACTTTCCACTGCTCAGTTAGAACTGAAAAAGCCTGGTAGATAAAGGATGAAACGGACGCTATTAAACAGTGGAAATAAGATTTCAATATACGATATAGCACCCTATAATGTAATAATTTCCTGAAAATGTAATAACGCCTGAAAATGTAATCAAATTTGCACTTAACTCGATCGAAAATGTAATAAAACTCAATAATGGAATAACTTCACCAATAATGGAATAAAATATCCTGACTGATATTGTAATAACATTTTTACTGCTAATGTAATGCCTTAAAGTTCTATTCTATTACATTATTGGGGATGTTTTACATTTTCAGGTGGGTTGGTTTTGTTTTTTGTTTTTTTTTTTTCCAAAACTGATCGTCAAACTTGACAGATAATGTAATATATGTTCGTTTTCAGTCCAAAGTTCTACATTTTGTGTTTTGAGAATCTAAGACTGTTAAATACACTGGATTTGAAACAACAGAATGACTACTGGGTTAAAGTGCACAGATGAGAATATCAGTCAGGATATTTTATTACATTATAGGGTGCTACATACTTCCTTTAAGTTGATTCTACATTTAAGTATCCATTATGTCCTAAATATGCGTTACATTCTAGGACTAAAAGCTATAATCACAGAAAATTATGCGTGCTATAGTTACATGAAACAAGTACAACCTGAATGTAGCTGTGACTCAGAGTGATGAAGTCCTCAACAGTCATCTGGATCACAACGTGGGTTTCTGGAACACATGCTCCACCTTCAGGCTGAGATACAGAAGGAGCGGAATGGACATCAAACACCCTTGTGTTTATAGATGTGCAGTAGTAATATTATTACAAAAAGCTTCATGAAAATAATTATAATAGTTTGAGTGCTTTACATTGAAACAAAATACAAGTCATTTAATTTATGGCAATTACAGCAAGGTGTTAAAACAAAAGTGACAAGTATGTATTCATGCTTCATATTGAAACAAGGCAATTGGAAAATGAATGTGTGTGTTATCACCTGTGCACAGGGAGCCCTCCTCATCCAGCTGACACTGCGTGGGAGGGGTTGTTTCTCAATGGCGCAGCTGCAACCCAAGGACTGCACAGATGCCAGCAAAGTCCCACCGCCTTCCAACTGCAGGAGAGCTGCAAACACAAACACAAACATGGTGAGCTAAATAGTGTCTGCACTCACTGTCTGCTCATGGCTGAAAGGAGCTATTGGTCCTATTTCCACTTAAAACATTTAAAAATGGGCTAAAATGACCTTCAGAGTGATGAAATAACAGGTTTGACATCGTGCTTAAGATGTCAGTGTGTTTATTGACCAGATATTAACAGCATGACAGGAAACCCCAGTGCTAGACCCACTCCTTCCATTATTCACTTTATAACACAAGGAAGATTAGTGAGTCACCGGAACATCAAGTTAGCATGATAACAGCCTGTGCCCTGAGTCCTATGGAGACAACTTGAGTGGGGTTTTCTGTGCAAATCCTTCTGCTCTCTCTCCTGTGAACCTCAGTGCCTCTCTTCTGCTCCTCTAAAGCTGAAGTCTTGTGTAGCCAAACCTATCACCACTTTGTTAGCACTGTGACAGTGCCGTAGGCAGCTCTAGTATCGCCCATTATCATTCTGGAATAGGGGGGAAAGTTCTCAGGGTTGTTTGGCTGGTTCTAAATGAATCAAATTTGTCTTGGATGTTGCTGACTGCAGGATGCATTTGTAAAATAATGTCTGTAGGGAATTTGTTTTGGTGGAGGATTTGTGCATGAGGTGTTAAAATGATGAAATTCACATAAAAGAAAATGCTATATATAAAGATGTGTCTTTGTAAAAACATTCCATTTTTAGGATGTAGTTGCAGTTCGGAGATTATTGTTCTTTCCTGAAGTGAGAGGGACTTTCAAAGCAGTTACACACAAATAGTGAAAGGAAGGAAACTGGAAATCCTCACACTTCATGACAGCTGAGTCCATCTTATGAGTCATAACACTCCAGCTGCAGAGCTAAAAGTTCACCATAAACATAAAGAACCAACATTCAGCACAGACTGACTCCAAAACCAACTTTGCATTACCAGATAAGCACTCGTAGATCTTAAATGATGAAACTATGAAACACAAAAGTCCCACAATAATAATCCAACCAGGCAGCAGTAGACAACACATCCAATTCCCTGTCAGATAAAGTTAGTGTTTTTGTTGCTTGGTTTTGTGAACAGACCTTTATGGATTCAGACCCTGTCAGAAAAGGTGGTCAAGCATCTAGGCTTCAGCAGTTTGGCAGGTGAACTTTCTGGTAAAGTGTAGCCCTCTTCTGAAGTTCAAAATTACAAATATAACCTTTAAATGATGCCCTGGCAGAGGACGGAATGCTTCATTTGCTTTCAACATTCAATCTTCAAACACCCACATACCATGAATCAGTCCAAGAGAATTTATCCACTTTAGCACAGTGCCAGGTATTATTTAATGTATTCTCCTGGCTCCTTACCTGGGTCCACAACCACCACCATGTGCTTGATACACTCCTCTGGCCTCAAGGCCTTGGCAGCCTCTGCTAAAGCTTTCCTCTCTGCTTTCTGTCTCTCCTGTTCCTGCCTGAGCTCCTCCTTGTCCCTCTGCTGTCTCTGCTTGGCCTGCCTCCTCCACAAAGCCTCCTCCCTCGAGGCTTGGATCTCCTCCGCCGTCCGCTTGGCAGGTTTACTCTTGGCAGTGGAGGTGCTGGTGCTCATTGTGCTGGAGGAAGACTTCGTAGGCAGCCAGCACTGAGGGAAATTCCTTTCGCCTGGGCACTCCGCCGCTTCTGTCATCACCTGATGGGAGCTGAGCGGGGGCCCCGGTGCTGAAAACCCACAGTGAGTGAATGAAGAGTTGGCCAGATTGGAAAGCATGTACTGCTCAGCATCTTTCCCATTAGTGACAGAGGAAGAAGCACTAATCACATTGTCTTGTTTCTGTTTGAGCCTCTGCGCCAGGGGGACATATGGTGCCTCGTCATCAGAATCACTGCTGATCATCATTACATCCGGCCCTCGTGTACAAGCGCCCGTCTTGCCCTTCACTCCTTCCTCTGCATCAGACTCGCTCAGATCCACCACGTGTGTTTTCAGTGCATTTTGATTGTGGGATGTTTGGCTTAGCTGTCGGACAGACTTCAGAAAGTCAAACACTGGCAGCTCCTCCTCCAGATCACTGCTGGGGTCACTGTAGCTGCCCATCTTTGTTCATGTCCAGGCAAAAGTTACTGGAATTGAAATATGAGACAAGAATCACAAGCAGGACAAAAGCATTTACTTCAAGAGGAAGATACTCTTCCAAACTTCACCTACAATTCTGTAAACTACTTTTACACCTTTGTTGAGTACCATGTGTTCAGTATAGATGCCTATATCCACCAGAGTTATATTAGTCTTTCTGAAAATAGCTGTCATTATTTTGAGAAAGTAGGTCCTTATTTTATTTAATAGGTTATTATTTTGAAAAACTAAATTGTTGTTTTGTTTTTTTAATCAGTGGCAAAAATACACACCGTAACATTTAGTAATTATGAAAAAAATGTATTATATTATTTTTCATCAAAACAACAAATATAAGAATTCAGTGTACTAGGTATTGGTAGCTGGCTTCCGATAAGAAATCAATTCTGTTATAAAGTAAGGTTTGATAACCACACATCATTATTGTTTGGGTTGCAAACATTGGAACTGATCTGATAACACAACACAGGTCAACAAGCTAGTTTAGCTCTATTTGTTTCAGTCGTTGTGGATCGTGTACTCACTTTCTCCGTAATCCCGTTTAATGTGGAAAGTTCACTGCCTTAAATTAAGTACTCTACACAAATCCAAACTGCAGTCAATCGTTAACTTAATCTTCCGACCGATTATTAAATTGGAGCACAAAGTATGAGCGTGTTTTACTGTTGCGTTTCCTCAGATTTTGATTTACCCGGGTTAACAGTAGCGTTGCATTCAAAACTGTAGGAGATTATCTTAGCTATGGCTAAGGGGTCGCCTTTAGGTTGTTTGGATCAGTACGACAATCATTGTTTCAGTGTTTGTCACAATGGACCTAAAATAGTGTTGCAATCCATTTGCGAGTTCTTTGTGTGTCGTTCTGTACACGAAGCTGTGCGGGTAAGAAAAATCTAACCCGCACGCATGATGTTTTTCGATTCGTGCATCTCCTGTGACCGTGAATGTAGCAAAGCTATACGGATATGACGCAACGGATACTGCCGTGACGTCTTTCAAAATGGCGACAATTGCGTCCTTGATGCTGAAGTCCAGACTAGGTATGTAATTTGATAATGCTGAATAAATATTTTATTATTATCAACATATTAAAACGTAAAGCTTTGGCTGTTAAATTAGTAGGTTGGCGCTTACTGGAAGCATTGTTGTTTTAGTCAAAACACTGTGTACGTTAGCTTAGCTCTCAGCTAGCGTTAGCTGCTCAGTGTGCGTTGAACAAGCTAGCACAGAATGTCACCGTCATATTATAATTTATCCCGTGCTAAGAGACAAGCACAAATGCAATAAAGTCACTACTCATATACTCACCCATTTACGTATTACATAAAGGGTTTATAAACCGTATCAGATGTGCCGAAGTTACGTATTACCTTAGTCTAAGTTGAGGTGAATTGCATCTGACGCAAACTCTAGTGAAGTGTTAAATGTGTACATTTCAAACGGATAATGTGATGTGAAATTAGAGTAACAGTAGAGTTATATTGTACAACAAAGTCGTATGCCAGTGGTAAATGCCATTCAGTTGACAGGTCATATACAAACTAAAACGAACTGGATGGGTCAGTGTGAGTTATGTTAAATTTGTATAGTGATCTGGAGGTCAGGTGACCTCCAAATTAGCACGTAATGAGTAGCTGAAATCAGTAGTTATGGGCATTAATTAATAACACCTTTTCTATTCAAGTATAGTAATAAAAATTCGGTTTTAAAGGCAGAGACAAATTTCTCAAGCATATCTTCCTACTCATCTGCATGATTAAAAGGTGGTACGTTTAGTAGAAAGTTCAGTAAATCTAAAAAAAAAACCCAGGCCCACTATTGTACTAGTTACTGTTCACTCATTCTCAACACTACATACATACTTTACATGAGGACTGAAAGTGACAGTGTGTGTTCCTGTTTTCAGGTCTGCTACTACCTGGCCAGTGTTTTCTTGTGGACTCTGTTAGGTTTGCTTCTAAGAAAGCTGGAGGCAGCAGTAAGAATGTTGGGGGGAAAACCCCTGGTAGAAGATATGGCAGAAAGAAACACGAAGGTAAGTACTTGTGTAGTAATCAAGCTCCTGTTATTAAGTGAGCGCATGCATAAGTGATGTAACAGGTTTCTCCGTGTGTTTACCTTCTATCAGGATGTTTTGTCCATGCTGGTAATATCCTTGCAACACAGAGGCTTATGAGGTATCACCCTGGTGCACATGTAAGTTACAAATACTGCATCAGTCAGTGAAATCTGATCTGAAATGAATGGACATGTTCTTATTCTGTCTCTTGTCTACCTCCCTGTCCTGTAGGTGGGGATGGGCACCAACAATACGCTCTATGCTCTGGAGGATGGACATGTCAAATTCACCAAAGAGGTGTTCATCCCACCCCCTCGCAGCCTTGTGAGCAAGCGGATCATCCCAAAACTGCCAAGGGGGGCTGTGCTCTACAAGACTTTTATTAATGTCCTGCCAGTGACACAGGAGGGAAAGTTTAAACTGGTGGACATGGTCTGACAGCAACTGGACTCCATTGCGTCTCCTGTCTTTTTACTTGGAAAGTAGGATCAAGGAGGAATTTCTTTGGGTGGGCTGACATTGTAAGGAAGACTTAGCCAAATTGACCATCAGTCTTGACCTGATAAGTGATAATGCCAGTTCAGAACCTGTACCCTGTGGTTGGAAGTTAAACCTGGCAAAATGACACTCATGACACAGAATTTCCACTATCTCAGTCCATTTTCAGGTAATGTAAACAGAAAGTGAGTGGTTAAATGCAAGTCTTTTTACAGAATGTGTATGAGTTTTAATAACATGTTATTAACCCATGCTGTTGTTAAAATCCATGCATTACAGTCAGCTGTTAAGATCCTTCATTGCTTTGTTGCTTCCTCACAATTTACCACCTTTTCTGGTTTGGTTGTTGTTGAAAAAATAGAGGCTGTGCTGTACTTAAAACAAACGTAAATGTATATGTTAATAAAGTTTTCTGTGTTTTCTTTATATTTCATGAGTCAGTTTCTGGTTTTTTTTTTTTTTTAATTTGTATCTAGAATGTTCCATCTTTTGTTTTTGTCAAATATTAAACTTCAGGATGTGGAAAACTGTCATTGATAGAAACTGACAAAGGTAGGATGAAATGGTATTTTTTCCACATAAAAATAACCACATTTTTGCTTACAACTTACCAGTTCACGGGATCATACACATTTACCCACAGTCAACCAAAAAGTCTAACATTTTGTTGGACTGCCTTTTAACTTTAGTTCTGTTATGTGGGATGTTTATGAATGATGCAAACTACAATAAGAATTAAATGTACAGACAACAGTCTTTCAGATCTAAATTTGATTAAACCACATCCAGCTTTGATGAAGACTGGTTGGTTTTTCTTCCTTTGTCATATTTTAATAGGCTTTATAATTTCAGCTGGTTTGTCAAATATTTCAGTTCCTTTATTATTATAAAAAAAATTTTAAAAAAAGATGCAATTCTCATTTTTGGCCACAAGATGTCAGTCATTTCTAAATCAAATGTGCTCCATGTAACTTCTGACTGAATTAAAAGAAGTTCTCAATAGTTTTACTCACACTGTGGACTTGGTTTAATAAGTTCTTACATTTTTCTGAGAGATATTCAGATTTTCTTTTTTTTTTTTAAATTCAAATGGAAATTAGGAGATAAACAGGAATAGTCATGTTTTTGTGGAATGTGGTATGTGGGGGGAGTGTGGGTAATGCCTGGTACTCTCTGTGGGAGTCAGACGGCTGTCATGAAGCAGAACAAATGATGGATAGATGGTGGAAGCTAAATATCAGGAGTGTGAGTGGGGGTCATTGTATATTCCTGCATCATAGGTTAACTAAACATTTTAAGTGTTCTCTTTTGGATTTATGCCCCTCCATCACTGAACATATTTTAGCTCTTGATAAGAAACTATCAGTTGCCTAATATCAGCTGGATATAATTTGGTAGTTACATTCTTGGATCTGAGTTCAGGTCAGTTTCAGGGCAGTTCATCCTCTGAACAGATTCTTTCTGTATGTGTTGGGTTTCTGTTTTCTCTGGTTAGTGTTTGGTTTGGGTTAAACAGTAACCATATGCTGTCATACTCCTTAGACTCAACGACAGCTACAGTCACAGCTGACGACTTGAGTTAAACAAAGTTATCGTTTAAGCCACTAAAACGCCGCTGACAATGAAACATTTTTCTGTTTTATCTTAGATGTGTCATTGTCTGTAGACTTCAAATGTTCTGTCCATGTTCTGTAATAGAATGGAAACATGAAGCTTGTTTTAGACGAAAGGTTATTGACTCAGCTGCCATGTTTGCCCACCTTTGCTAATTCCAGTCTTCAATAGCTACACGAGGTACGGGGTATTATCGTGTATTTTCACTCATTAACTTAGTAGGGTCAATTATAAAAGGTTCAGTGCGGAAGTTCCACAGTTTATGATTCCGTAGAGTGCTTTCTCCTGGAGGTTGATGGTTTGTTCGGGCATTTGTTCGGGCGGCCGTGGCTCAGGAGGTAAAGTGGGTTGTCCAGTACTTGAAGGGTTGGCAGTTAAAATCCTGCTCTCTCCTAGTCATGTGCCGTTGTGTCCTTGGGCAAGACACTTCACCCACCTTCCCTCCAGTGTCCCTCACACTAGTGTATGAACGTTTGGTGGTAGATCGACGGGCTGTTTGGTAGCCATGCCTCTGTTAGTTTGTCCCAGGGCAGCTGTAGTTTACCACCACCAGAGTGTGAATGTGAGAGCGAAGGAATAATGGATCAGTAACGTAAAGCGCTATAGAAATCGAATCCATTATTGTTTTATTGTTTGTCAGTGTTAGCTAATTCCAATTCCCAAGTACAGCTGGTGTTTCATACTGAGAGGCATTTAAGAAAAAGCAATATTTTACAACAGCAACACAATAGAAAAAATCTAATTTACTTTTTGCCCTAATGAAGTCCTTCAGGAGTGAGCATTTACCCCCATGAGAGATTTTGATGCGTAATCACAGAAAGACTTACAGATTTGTGATACTTAGGCTATGACTCGGGTTTTACACATTGGATGAAAAATTGGTGATGAAAGTCATATGCAGCTTTAACGATCAAGGATGTCAAAACCATTTAGTTCAGGGGCGACATACAGTACAGAGCAGTTCAATCTAAAGTGGGTTAAACCAGTAAATACTATCATAATAAATAGAATTATACTAATAAATAATGACAAAACCAAATTTTTCTCTTCATTTTAGTGTAAAAAAAAAAGTTAATTACATTCACTAAAAATGTCAATTACCCCCCACAAAGTATGCACATGAAATATTTTGATTCACCACTGAATTGTTTGTAGATGTAAATATTTTCATAAAGTAATAATAATATAATTTTCACTGTTATTTGACTTTTCTGACCTACTTTAGCTCATATTGGAGTGTATGTGGCCTTGAATTAAAATGAGTTTGACTGCTTTAGAGGTTCAGTGCCAATAAAATTCGCACCAAACCTCTGAACATGTTTTTATTTAATCGGCTTGAAATGCATTCGATCCTTACACACTGAATAAAATGGTTACATATAAAATGTCTTGTTTTGTCTCAAAAGGTGAACATTTGTTTGGCTTTGACTTCACCCTCCCAGTGCCTCACCATGTGAGACCAGCCAGTGACTGAAAGGACAATATGCTGTCCTCACCCTCGGGGAGTGTACAGCATGACTCAGTCATTATTAGGAGAATCCCTCAAAGCAGAATCATTGATTGAACAACAGCTCTGCCTCTCAGTGGAAGTTTTCCCGAAAAATCCTTTCTTGTCCCTGATGGCATCACTGTTTTGGCTCGAGCAGCAGTGGTGCTCTTCATCATGCTGTGGCCTGGCAACGGATTCTGGGACAATCAGATAGACAAAAACCTGGATCTGTGTGTTTGGCAGTGGGAGGCAGGCTGCCCTTGGAGTGCTGAGGAAGGATGTGTCTGGTTGCTTGTGTCTCCATTAAGGTTTGAAGAGTGACGCTGGGTTTGCATCGGTAAGTGAATATCCAAAGGCTGGAGATCTGCAGGGGAAACGTCCAGCGACTGTCGCAGGGTTTCTTCATATGTCGGTGGAGGCTGAAGGAGAAATATATTATGGAAGCATGAAATTTAATGAAGTAGCATCCCTTTAACCTAGGGCTGCTCAATTATGGAAAAAAAAAATCACAATCACGATTATTTTGATCCATATTGAAATCACGATTATTTACACGATTATGTCTTGAATTTAGAACTGCATTGAACATAAAAAAAATAGCTATATAAAAATATCTTGTTGTTCTGCCTTTGGATTAAAAATGTTAATTTAATAACTGTAGTAAGTTAGTTGAACAGACTTCAGTTCATTGTGCATAAATATGTAGGTTAAT
>JAQQZY010000027.1:12731228-12751893 GCA_030068375.1 Ostorhinchus rueppellii | reverse complement strand
ATGAAATAAAAGACAATTAACAAAAGACATAAAGCAAAATTTAAAACTTAGAGCTTAAAGAACTGAAATACCCTTTGACTTCATTAAAGGCGGCAGTAAACAGAAGTGTTTTCAGCCCTGATTTGAAGGAACTCAGTGATGTGGCTAATCGTAGACTTTCTGGAAGTTTGTTCCAGACAACAGGTGCCATCATGCCCTATCTCCCAATGATAAAGAAACATTTATAAAAATTCCTGGATCCAGACGGTGATCCGGATCACCACCAAAATGTAATCACTTGTTCCTCATGCCATTTCTAACAGTTCCTGAAAATTTCATCCAAATCTTTTCAGAACTTTTCAAGTTATTTTGAACACAATCAAACAAACAGACAAACAGATAAATCCCAGCAAAAACATAACCTCCATGGCGGAGGTAACAAAAGCTAGAGTGGGATGTATTATTATCCCAATAAAGTAATATTTCAGTGTATTCAAGTATTGCATACTTTTGATCCACCCATATATGTAATTATTAAATAAAATCAAAACAAAGAAAATAGTGAAACACAGGCTGAGGTTTGGGCTCTTGTGTTCAGGCTTTGTGAAGACATACTGTTAAATTACTATTAACTGGTGATCAAAAGTATTTTTCTGGTGTTATCCTTGAAACTTCGCTATCGCCGAGCTGTGCTTTACAGAGTTATATAGTGCTATCTGTAAGAAAAACTGCACTCTATTTCTATTTTCTCTCTTTAACCCTTGATACACAACATCAGATCCTTGTCAAGTGAAAGGTGCTGAAGTTTATCTTCAGATTAGTTTCACACATCGGAGTTTAGTCGAGGATTGGAGTGTCTTTGAAAGGATATGTCTAGCACCTAGAGATAATAGGAATATGCCATTTTCCTCATGTTGACAGGTTTAACATTACAACAAAATTTTAATGAATAGACTGGAAATGGAAATCTTACAGATAGACACACAAAGACATGCATGCTCACACCTGCCAAACAAATCTGTAGCTTTGCACACTGTTTCTATTTTTCTGGAGGGAAAAATTCTCTGGAGGACAGTGCCTATTCGTGCATGATTGACATTGGTGGAATTTCTTATGTAATCCATGGAGGGACAAGGACATTGTTATTGCTCGCTTTTGCTGTCATCTGGGTTTAGAGGCGCCTGTGAGTTTTTTTTTTAGTTTTTTTTTTTTCCTGTTTTTGGTTTTGCTCCCAGGGCCACATGATTCAGAGATGCTGTCACATGACACAAGATAATGAGTGGACGGGACTACTGCAGCATGACAGCAACGAGGTCTACTCAGATACATTGCGGCAAAGCATCCAAGGACAGTGCTTTAGTACTTAAAAGGCCTGTATTTCTGTGTCTATCTAGATGTGTATTTTTGTGTATCTTTGAGGACAGGGACAGATATACACAGGATATGGGTGTGATACATGGGCACCTGTATGCACATGTAGGTGTTAAAGTGTACGCAGGTGTGTATATGTCATCCAACGAAGTATCTAAGTATTCTGGTCCTCATACATAATGCACTTTAATATTCTGCCAAGGAGAGTTGTCAAGCTTCTGTAGCTTCAACATGAAAGTCCTACATCCATATATAATCCAAGTTTGATGCAAGTTTTAGCTTGTTTGATCCACACACCAAAGACATTATTAAAATTGGAATAAAATACAGTTGAATGCTAGAGCAATTATCTTGCTAACTGAATCCAAAATGAGCTCTAGAGTTGCCAAGACGTACACCGTGTGCTCTTTTAAAGTCTCATTTTGTCTTAAGCTAGCTGCACTCTGTGATGTGTTGTTTATTTTAATTCTTTCTCCCACAGACACAAGGGAGGCTGTTGAGGCATCAGAGTTCCTCTCTAGTGTGCGGAGGTCAAGACAATTATCACCGCATTTACAGATGGTTTCATCTGAGATTTCACTGGCTTTCCCTTTCTCTTAAGTATTGCATAAAACTGAGGTTTCTTGCATCGCTTGAATTCTTTCTAAACTTGGTGTGACAAGTATTTCTTGGCCTATTCAGTAGTCGTCCCCTTGGAAGCCTTTTTTCTTAAAGAGCCAAATGAGGAGGCATTAATTAATAGGGGATGTGATGTTAGTTGGTAAACCAGAGACCAGTGGATGAATGATTCATTAAGGAAAACTTCAGCAATTTTACTTTTACAGTTCAAGACTTCAGAGGCTTTAAACCCCACCAGCTCCAAATACACACAATCCCAAACTTTGTTTCTGGTTTAAAGACAGCATATTCTGTCCACAATTAGTTTCATTTATTCCTTAAGTCTTTCTCATATAATGAACTCTCATTGGTGCCCACAGTAATGAGCAATAAACAGCATCATAATCTGCAGTTTTTGTCATAACTCCTGCAGAATAGCCATTTTCACATCTGTCATTGTAACACATTGCATTATGGGACTTTTAGCTATCAGTGTTGCACATACTCTTTTCACAGTGTATCCCCTACATTCCTATAGAAATGACCTTTCAGAATTTTGTAATTACTCCGCTACTTCTTGACTCTATATGTTGTGGCATAGATGGCTAATGGCTAATAGACCCTTATTCACATGACTCTACTGTGAATCTGTAGCTGCTCCCATTACCATATTTTGGCTTCATTTCCATAGTCATAATAAACCTATACATTTGGATGAAACTACAGGATAACAAAGTCAAAAAATAGTGTCATATATAGTGAGTAATGAGAGATTTTGGACACAGTGATATGATGCATTCACAAGAATTTGATTATCTTGGATATAATCAGGTTTCTGAAGTATCCTGTTTTTTTTATTTGTGAATACAAACATCAAATCCTGATTTCAGAAAGTTTCATAACTCATTCTGAATTCTGTCATAATGACCTTATATAAATGGAGTGGCCATGGCTCAGGTGGTAGAGCGGACCATCCATGGTTCGAATCCCACTCTGTCCTAATCAGTCCGTTGTGTCCTTGGGCAAAAGACTTCACCCTCCTTGCCTCCAGTGCCATTCACACTGGTGTATGAATGCATGTGGTGGTGGTGGTCAGAGGGGCTGTAGGCGTGAATTGGCAGCCATGTTTCTGTCAGTGTGCCCCAGGGCAGCTGTGGCTACAAATTGTAGTTTACCACCACCACAGTGAGAAGGTGAGAGTGAATGAATAATGGATCAATAATGTAAAGCACTTTTGGTGACTTGAAAAGCGCTATAAAAATCTAATCTATTATTATTATTATTATTATTTTTCATTTTATTTTTTTTAATTAATCCATTATATCAGTCACAACTGTGCATCTTAATCCACCTCTCCTTTTTTTCTGCCAGACTGAGACCTGTCATAATAGAGTATGTAGTTTGTATTTTCCCAATATTTTCTTGCCTATTGCTGGTGGATAAGCCAAATTTGCAAGAGAATATTAGTAAAAATGTGGCCACTTTGCTATGAACCTAAGTGGCTTCAGTTTCAGCCACAGTCTGATTAATTTCAGGTTAGGCTGCAGATACAAGAATGTGAGATTAAATACATGGTTTGTTTGTAAACATCTGGTTTATGAATGCCATTTCCTGATTAAAAAACAGAATAAGCCTCATATCTGAGACACCGTTGGGCATGTAAACACAGTCATAGTCTCCAGGACCAAACTGCTCTAACGCTGCTGAAATGACTATGGCATCATCACAGGCTGAGACATCACAAACCTCCAGCAGATGTTATACAACAGTTTGCAATGGGCTGAGTAGTGCTCCATGTAACTACTAAACTGGCTTTGACATGAAAAATGGGTAGAGTGCCTCATTCATGTTTTCCTTTGTCACATGTTTTTTTTTCTTTCTTTTTTTCTTTCAGAGGATTTTTAATGCGTGTGATGTTTTGGCCATTGAATTTCATGCAGCTGAAATGAACCTAATATCTAATATCTACAGTAGAGTGAAATACTGTCTCAGCAGTAAAAGGCAGCGCTTCACGGCATTTTTTCTGTACTTGCTAACGCTTCACTGAACCTTCAGACAGACTATTGGTCCATGTTCTCATAAATGTACTATACATGTCTGTGTTCAGCATCTTCGTCGTTCTCAGCACAGAAAGAGCAGGGGAAAGATCAGTCAGGCCACTCATGTGTATTCAAGCAGAAGGAACAACAGCCGGGTGCATTCTGTTGTGACTATAGTGACTTCTATCTTTCGCTCCCCATTTAGAAAAACCATGCAGAATTAACCTGCTTGCTTGGGGGTTGAGTAAATCTTTTATTCTCACGTCACTATGCAAGCATCATTGCCCCCATATATAAACACACCTGTTCCTGCACAAACAGTATGCATGCACACACATTTATGACACTTACACAGCATGAGTACAACACAAGCATGCGCACTTTGCACAAGTCCCATCATGAATATGGATTGTAATGAGCTTTTTCTCTGTATCTGGGTTCATGTTGTTGGGAAGGGATTGTCCCTTATGGCAGCAGTGGCACTGTCACCAAATGAAGATATGCAGTTCATCTAATATTGAATATCACCCTGGCTAGGATCCATAATTCATTATCTAAGTGAAGACGTGACTCTCGTGAAGTGGATGAGATTTAAAGGCTCACTGGGAGGGGCTGATAAAACAACGGCCCACACCAGGTGCCCTTATTCAGACGGCAGCTGAGATCACTCCCTATGTCTCTGCCATATCCCTTCAGGAGGAAAAGTTCAAGGCTTGTCATTCCAGGAGGTTATCTCTGTCTTCTGAAGAGCTGCCATAGTCCTTGCCATTCAGTACTTATGCTAATGAGCGCGAGGAAGCGCTTTTAAAGCTGTTAATTTGTGCTGTTTGACACTGTGCCATAGGTGATTTGTCTAATATTCAGTATAAGTAGTATATTCACAGCAGTGTCATGTAGTAAGCAAATGAAACATGCAGTGCCATAGTTTGTATTTATTTGCATATATTAAGGCAATAAATAAAATGAATTTGCTTTCATTTTTTTCAGATTAGTCGTCATCTGTGCATATATTCTAAATAACACGCACTATAAAATGTAATACAAAATTATTCATGTATCTTGTTAATAATTAAAATACTGATCAAATGGATATATTCATGCACAATAGCTAATATTTAGACATGTTTGGATCCTGTGTAATGTTTACATACATATTTTACATTGGGCTAATTAGCATGGATACTCAGTGCTAAAATCAAATTCTCAAAATCATGGTAGAGTTGTGCTGAGGTTAGAGGAAATGTGCAACATTGATTGTATTCATGTGTCTGAATACCTTTATAAATCTGCAATTCATTTAATCCAATCCAATCCAACTTTATTTATAAAGCACTTTAAAACAACCACAGTGGACCAAAGTGCTATACAGAACACTAGAAACACAATCCAATTTAATAAAAAGCATTAAAAAAATGAATATGATTAATATGATTTGACACTGTATTAAACCAAATGCTGTGATCTATATGACTGTAACTGTAACAGTAATATCTACCAATCATGTAGATGCAGCGGCATCCTGTTTACTAGTATGAATAATTCAACTGATACACCAGACCACTTTTAATTTAGATATTCAGAGCAGCTATGTGTACTGCGTCATCCCCTCACAGTCAGCACTTTTTTTTTATTTTGTGTTATGCTCACAGAAGAGGGAGGGTGAGAGGAAGACAATGAGATGAAAGAGGAGACGAACATGAGGAAGCATTTATGCAGCAGCACAGTGGAGTATGTGCTTGTGTAATAGCGGGCATGAGTTTTGGCTGTAGCTCTGTGATATTTACTCAGGTAGATTGTTTTTTGGCGTGCCGGTGGGATATTCAGATGTGTTTAAAGCCTGAACATCTGCTCACTGATGTCACGGTGACCTAATGAAACCAACAGGGAAACAGCGCGGGTATCAGCATTCATTCTGTTCATGCACTATACAGTATCACTGTAGCACATCATTGTGCTTTCACTGTTGGACCCCATAATTGATAGTCCTGCCCCAAATTAGAATAGTAATTATACCTGCTGCTTTGTTGGAGCTGTGGAACTCCAGGAGGTTAAAGGCAATGTTTTGTCAGCACAACTCAGCCTACAAATTACAATGATGATGGTATTTACTTCACAGTACAATAGCATAAATATTCATGTTACTGCTGGTGTACAATAGGAAATGCTGAGGTTACTCGCAATTATTTTACACTTTTCTTTATTTTCACACATACACAAGGGAATCGGGGCTACAGTAAGCAAGTGTAATGTAGTTAGATACAAAAGGACTTCTGCTTCTGTGAGCATTCACCTCTCACTGCAGGACATGTCAGACTGCACTCACAGCTTTAATTATGCTGAAAGATGGCTGCACTGTTCATCAGGCCCCAGTATGAGACAGGTGATGGACGTACAGGGTATGAGCAGGTGATCCAGAAAACACACAACACTGACCCAGGACTCACCTTTCAACATGGATCCTGTGTCAAAAAATGATGAGCCAGTGAAGTATGATAGGAGCTTTTGCACTGACATCACTGAACTATTTGCCCATCAAGGGAATAATAAAGGAGTAAAACTTGCCCTGCTTCATTTTCAGCAGCCCTGAAGAAAGCTAAGATGACTCATGTGGAGTCTGTTTGCACTTAGAGTAAATCTGTGATGGTCTGAAGCAATGCACCGTGATGTACTTTTCCCATTCTGATTCAGTCCTTTTATCAGGGAATATACTGGACTGTCATTAGCTATTTCAGGGAGCATAAACAAAAAAAGGCTTTCTTGTAAATAATTGATAACAGAGAGGGCTCCAGTCTATAGTTTGTCTAAAAGATAACACTGGAAAGTTATCTTGCTGTGGGTCTAAACAAACTAGTGCTGTGCACAAATGTTTCATCTAGTGGGTCTACACAAAGCCATGTTTATGAGATGGAAAGTTAATGTTTAGTGGAATAGACACAAGCTACCACATCCTGTAAGTTTGACACTTCCTTTCCTCTCTATTATTTCATGTGGAATCCTGCATTTTTCCAAATAAAACAATGTGATAACACAAACACAGATAACACGTCACTTTTAATTGGTATGCTATGTGCTTTCTGCGTGTATGTTTATGCCGCATCAAATACCACCTGATTAGTGGGTAGGGGTTAGGGTTAGGGTTAGGGTTACCATTATGTAAACCGGAGATCTTGGCATACATTGACGCTTGATAAAATGGCGTTGAATAACATGCAAAAAGGATGAAAATGTGTACATATAGCACATGAAATACCATAAAAACTGACGTGACATACAACGTGATTTCATGAGCTCAGTCTGAATAAAAAGGTACATGTCTGCCAAGTTTCTCATTATGACAAAGAGTCTTACAAACACCAGTCCAATGAGGAGCCTTCTCCGTCTGAGACCTGACGGGATGAGTATGATGAGTGCGTACCCACTATCTGGCCTCACACATCGGGGCCAGTGTGTCAGAGCAGATCTCCGTTCACACCTGTGTCAGTCCCTATGAGTCTCTTCTCTTGGGCGAGTGAGTTCCTCCTGGCATTGCCAGATGTACAGTTTCCACCAAGTTTCATCAGAACCATGACCATCTGTACCAGCTTCTCCATAAAGTGTTTTATTATAAAATATACAGATGACCAGCATAATTATTTAGAAAGTACTTGATTACAAATGATTATTTTGCTCTTTTATTTCTGTACAAACAAAAACTGAGTCATCAGCATAAAAAAAGCATAACTAGAAACCCTTAATTTTCCAAATGAAACTGTTCAGGTTTGTTATTGCAGGTTTTAATGTTAACAGGTTCTGCTCTGTGTTTACAGTTTCATTTTTCTCTACTGTGTTTTCAATCTCAAACAAACCAGCTCACAGGCACATTTCTGCTCAGCAGACTAGCTTATAAAGCCTGTTACATATCTATGGTGTTGCTGCTCAAATCACGTTACCTTGCAAGCAAGCAGGATTTGTGAGAATCGCAAGATCAGGAGCTCCTGCCATGATTTCCTGAATATGAAGCAGAGACATTAAGGGATAGCTTCTGCAGTGGAAAGGCTTTTGTAAACACTACTGAAGTTTCTACCAGTGGACACATCTCTGCCATTGCAGGGTACATAGTGTACTGTCATATTCAACCGTTGTATAAAGGAACACTCTCTGGACTGTTATATTCTGGCGCAAAGAAAACCATGTTTGTTAAACCAGCCATGTCCTCCACCACTGCTCTGCCTCTTGTGACAGAGTGCCTCTTTAGTATGGAGGTGGGAATGGACAAAGGAGACTTGGGAACCGAGGGCTCAGCAAGATTTGTCACATTTGACACTCGCTTTGCTCCAGTAACCCGTGTCACACTAGGTCAATGTAATCCACCCCATTTCAAAGGAGAGATATTTCCCAGAGCAGATAGGAGGATCGAGGTTGGGTTCAGCTGGTGTTAACTAAAGCTTTACAGGTAACAAGATCTGACTACCACAAAGGGGGAAGTTTTTCTATAGGGACATGGTTTTATGTTATGGGCCAGATTGTGTTCAATGCTATGATTGTACTTTGTTTTTCTCCCCTGTGTTATTACCTGTCGTTATCTAGATGAGCCTATCAATCACTATTTGCACAACACCTTGTAAAGCTGCTCCTCTCATCAGCCCTCTGCTCCATTCTAATAAAACTCTGTAACCAAAGTGTAAAAAGTAGTGACTTTACCCTTCGCCAAATAACACGTCTACACCTGGACCACACACAGTGATCTTTAAAGCCCAAAAAGTAACTTTGAGAACCATCGCTGCTGCATACTCTGTGGCATTATCACCTCCCCTTGGGATGCTCTGATTAACTATTCCTAACCACAGAGATTTATGTGCTGCTTCTTTTACATAATTCCTTATCTCTGCTCTTATGAATAATTCATGTGAAACTGGAGAAGTGAGAAGACATTGTGCTAAGGAGAGCTGGAGGATGAGCGAAGACTTGGCTTGTCTTTGTTGTAAGTTTGTGACCTGAAGTAAATATGGCAATTATAATTAGAGTACTTTTTTAAAATGGAAAAAAAAATTAAATCTAGTGGGGTTCAGACTCAGAATGAATTCATGGCTACCTCAAAGTAAGAGGTAAAAGAAATTGTGCCATTAACTGGTAACTAGTGTGTAGCACTCCTGAAGGAACTTGTAATCCTGGTGGTAAACTGAACCAATCTGAAGTCCCTTTTTATTTGTCTCCTCATAGTCGTGAGTGTGTGCTTCACTGAATTTCTGCCTCCAGTCCAATGCGAACACTCACGCCGACTCGTCTTCTTGCTTCTCATAAAGTCTTTGTCCTTTTTGCCAAAAAGCAAACCTATATATTTTCATTAAAATCATCATTGTGTGCATTAAAGCGCTTACTGCCTTAATTGCCCCTGAGCAAGGCAGCCAACTATGATTGTTAAAATATAAGCACAGCTCAGTGAACTGAGATCAGAACAAACCTCAAAACTTCTATGTTTTGACTCTGAGGAATGGGAGTAGCATTTTGTCTCATGGGCAAATTTGTGAAGCTGTCACTTCAACTTGCTTCAGGTTTCAAGACAGAAAAACTGGTCTCGATTCTCTGGATTTTTATTCAAATATGGTTACTTACTTTGTGTAATGTATTCAAAGCAGTTTTGGTGACAACTTTTTTTTTTTTTTTTTTAAGCAATTCAAAGTTCTGGCTGTCAGGAAAAAAATAGCCAAATGATTCTGAGTTGAAGCTAAGCCTTCTTCTTTGGCTTTTATGCATTTTCAGTTTTAACCTCTAAATCTTTCACAAAAACTCCTTTTCTTTTCTCGCTTTGCCTCTCTCTTCCCTGCCTGTTTTCTTTTCCCTTTTCCACTCTTCCCCTGCCTTGAAAGTCATTGATTCAGCCATTTACCACAGAAAATGTCTTGGGAAAAAAGACATGAAGGGTTGGTTGAAGGCCTTTTCATACATATACAATGACAGAAGGTCTGCTGAGGTCTCCTGGGTTTAATGTGTTTCTGTTTAATCCCTGAATTTCTGCAGACCATGAATAGTTTTCAAAGCAAATTGTTTGTTGTACTTGAGAAAATTTGTTGTGTCCTATTAAAGATGCAAAATGCATGCTTAGATGCTGCAGCAGCTTTTTTGCACAAAGAATTATGAGGCTTGTTTGTTATGGAACCAAACTGATGGCATTTGTGCTGCTCTTACTATTTACATATTTGTCAAACATTTTAAGGTTATGTGTAAAGGTACAATACATCTTTTATATTTTAAGTATACTGTCCGTATATGTGGAGAATAATAATTGGTTGATGTAACTAAACCATTCGCTTTACTAAGAATGACAGTCAGTGATCTTCAGAAAACTAAGACCAGTGAATAAATCAGTATCAGCAGCACTGTTTTTAATTCAATTCAATAAAACTTTATTTGTAAAGCACATTTCATGCACAAGGCAGACTCAATGTGCTGCACAACAGGTATATAACATAGCTACAGTAACAAATAATTATTAACAAGTGATGCCAGGCAGAGCAAACCCCACCTCTTGCACGTATTGTAGCTTATTTTGGCATCAATCCAGCTGATGTCATCATGTCTATGTGTGTGCTGATGTCAGCATATCTATTGCCTCTATATATGTGCCAAGCATCAGGTAAATTGAAGCAAAATTGGTGTTTTATAGACATGTGAAATTTTGTCCATTATAAGTAAATGGGAGGAAAAAAAGATGTAAAAAAAAAATGTATTACAAATTTTAACTTTTGACTTTCTTTGCCCATAATGTAATCACATTTATTGTGGGTCACTGGCCATCTATAAACCCAGTTTGGTATAAATTAAACTAATGGTTTTGCTGCTACAGACATTTGAAATTTTGCCCAGTAAAAATAAAGCAGGGGAAAAAAAGATTTAAAAATGCATAAAAAATTTGAACTTTGACCTAATGTTCCCAAAATACAATGAGATCTATTCTGGGTCACTGGCAATCTATAAGCCCAGTTTGGTATGAATTCAACCAATAGTTTTGCTTCTAGAGTGTTAACAAACAAGCAAACCAAACCAAAAACAATACTCCTTGCCTCCCAATTCAATAGAATGCTGTTTTTAAAAAAAAGATACGTTTTTAATCTGTTTTAAAAATGGCTGCTGAAGTGGCATGTCTAACTGTGTCAGGCAGGATGTTCCATTTTTGTGGGGCATATACACAAAAGCTGCCTCCCCTTTCTTGGATCTGGTGTGAGAGACAAGTAAGTTGCCACTGCCTGTTGACCAAAGGGTTCCTGCTGGGGTGTAAGTGATGAACGTATCTGTGATGTACTGAGGTGCAAGGCATGTAGTGCTGTGTAAACCAAGTGTGTAACCAAGTGTTCTTGATTTAACGGGTAACCCGTGCAAATTTAAGAACGGATGTGATGTGTTGATATTTCTTGGTACCAGTGAGAATACACACAGCTCCATTTTGAATTCTTACTTTGCTGACTATAAAATAGACCATAAAGCTTGTTCATTTCAATTCTATAGTGATTTTAAACAACAGTAATTCATTAAGCGTGCATCAAGGCCTTCTGATTCATGTACTGTAACAAACTTTTCTGCAAGGCTTTTTGTTTTGCTTGGATGCAGAAAAAAATATTACTGGTGAAATGCTGATGATCTGCATTTGATTAGAGATTCGCATTCTGCACTGAATAATAATGAACGGAAATAAATTCACATTAAAGACATCTGAACTGGCACAGAAAGTAGTGAGTTGTTATTTTTTATTTATATATTTTCGTGGGATTCATGTCCAATGGACAAATAGACATTTGGGTTATGGATAATCAACTCTAAACTAAATCAGTAAACAACATGTTTTTTCCTTGTTTTGTTTGATGATTATCACATTAATTACCAAAGCAATGCAAGTAGCATTTATGCACATTAAATCATACATACATTAGACCCAGTGCTACTTTTGTTGCAGTTTCCAAATTATTTTTTCCCTATATTTATCCTTTTTTAAATGATTCATCACCATTTATTATCTTCTTTATTTTGAGTTTTTTTCAGTTTAAGTCACGTATATTATATTTAATTCACTGATTATGTTTATGTTCATAAAAGCACAGAATAATTTCAAAAGTTATTGTATCAGAAACAGAGAAAACAGAAAACAGAAGAAAAAGTGACTTTTTTAGCAAAGATATTGCTAACTGAATATAAAAACAAGTGTCTTCACTTCCACTTCCAATGTCATTGATCCAACTTTTTGGGTTTTACTGATGAATCAATGTTGTAGAAGATGACGGTGTTTCCGTGGTAACTACGGAGCCTCTGAACATCCAAATAGGTCATATCTGATGACCATGAAAAGATGAATAACTGTATTTTACCCCAATTATTTACATGTATTGATCAGATTAATGGAATAGGAATCAACAGTTAACATATAGATGCCAGTGGCTGCTCGGGTCTTGGTGGGTTAAAAGTTGTGCATCTGTGCAGCTTGCCTTTGTTTCGTGCCTGAGCTGACCAAACCGCTGGTGTGTTTCTAGTGTTTCATGTTTCTCTCCATATATACAGGGTGGTCCATAATGAAAATTCCAGAGCGCAAAAACACAAGCTGACATTCATGTATTTTGCGTCTCTTTCTTCTCTAGTGTTTTTCATCCGTAGCACAGTGTACTGAAATGTCCAGTGATTTAGTTGTTTTCTGAATCGCTTAGTTGCAGGGGTTGAGATCCTATCCCAGCCGCACAATGAACCTGTCGCCAGAGGTGGACAATCCCAGCTCCATAAAGTAAAAGTCCTGCCATGTCTTGGTTCCACCTGTTAACTTAACCCAGGTGATTCCACTGATTATTCCATCTACCTGGATGAGGAGGTGTGCTCATCAAAATGGTCTGGTTCAGAATGGTTGGAACAAATACGTACATGGCAGGACTTTTACTTTATGGAGCTGGGATTGTCCACCTCTGCATGTCACCAATTCATCACGGGGCCGACATATAAACATATTCACCCCTACACATGATTTAGAGCGACACACTAACCTGCATGTGTTTAGAGTGTGAACATCATGCAAACTCCAGAAACCAAAACAGAACTTGAACCCCGAACTTTTGTGCTGTAAGAGCTAACCACTGTGCCACCACTACTGAAATGTCTATAAAAATACAAAAAAAAAGAATCTATTCCAGACTCACTTGTGACTTATGCAAACATTAATGTCTGAATCTTAGATTATTGTTGTTCATGTAGTATTAAATGATAACTGGAAGTATGCAGACACAGTACTGATTTTGTGTTTACTCATCACTGGCAACGTCACACTGCAGCTGAAACAATAAGTGAGCCTCCAAAGGGATTGTAATACCAGATCGGTCAGGATCTGACAGTTTTTAATGTTGTGGGTTCTGCAGCTGTTAAACTCGACTGGGTTTACATGGAGTGTTTGTAGTAAAGCGACCTGATATCCGTCAGCACTTTCAGAACATTTTAAAATAAGCCCCAGATCCACCTCTTGCCCCCCTTAACATCTGACTACACTTAAAGGCAGTCATATATTAATAATTGTTAATATAGTCATAAACTGAAAGATTTGAAGAAAAGGAAAGAGATCATTTGCAAGTTAATAAATGTTTCTGCATACATCAGTTGCACCAGCCTAAATTGTTGAAGGAATTTGTGCTGGTTGTTTGCTCCTTTTTATGCAAATACATCTCATTACAAAAACACAAATTCTGCACTAAATGTATGAATATTTCTGAAACTGCTACTTACTTGGCAATACTGTCTGTGGTGAATTTCACCCTTTATGGCTGCTTTGTGAATTGCATACTATGGTTTTATCTAATTTTCACCAGTTTAGTTGCCATTAAAGCAGCACTATCCTTTTGTGGATTTAGCCATATGGCTTCTTTGCTGCTGTGTTATTAGTATGTGTGATTAATTATTATTGTGATGATAAATACCAGAAACTTGCATACAGCAGCATGAGATTTGACCTCCCCAATGTGTCTCTTGTAGGACTAGTCATTGTGTACTTAGCTTAAAATAAACACATCATTATTTATCCATGACTGTATTTAGATAGATGCTAGAAATCATGTGCAAACAACTGTTGGCTGTGACCATAAGCTTTTAATCTGAGAAGTGATTGACTTTGGCTGTATAAGAAAGTGATAAAGCCGTCCTTAATATGGATGAATTTAAATCTCCTAAGTGTAATAAAGAGGCAGCATCATGACCTATGACCTTGAAACCCAAAGGCACAAATGAGATACAGCTGGAGATGCGCCATGTAATTTATCTGCGCAGAGGGTGAGGTTTAGGCTCTGCAGAGGTTAAGAGATCCATACTCGCTAATGCTGAGCTGCAAAGCCTCCTGCTGTTATTCTGAAAGACGATTTTCCTTGAGCTGATTGGCAGGGTTGATGGAGCTGTCCAGGGTCCTGACCTTTGTGGCTAGCATCTCTGAGAGCTCCTCACTGAATTGCGAAAAGCGCAGTTTTTTAGATCATTTGGATTTAGATCAAATAGCTTGTTTGGAGCATTTCATGTTTCAGAAATATGTCATGTTTCTTTGGTCTGCTGGGGCACACGCTGTCACATTCCTGCTCAAGGCTACAGCGCTGCACTGCTTTGCACAAGCACTATATTTGAATGTGCAGCGTCGAAGGAGGGTAGAGAAGGAAAAGCGGCAGCGCCACAGATCTTCTGAGAATGGCCTCTGTTTTTCTGCCTCCTTGGAGCATTGTTCCTATTAATCAGAAAGCCATTTGTGATGCTGCATTAAACCCTCCAATGTCTAAAATGTGACAAATGATGATTACCTGGGGGAAATCGATGATGATCACCACACTATTAATGTTCCCTCTGCAAGAACAGCATCCATCGACGTTGAATTCTGGCAGCGGAGAAGGAACTCTAATTTAGAACAAGCTTTGTGTCAGGTGATTCGCTTAATCACTGGGGTTTGAGTAAGGGTGCTGCAAAAAAAAATGTGCTCACATCTGCAACCTCATGCCTCTCTTGACATCAAACAGAGTAGAGGAACACAAAAACTGCATTGTCTTATCCAGACAGTGAGAATACAATCATTCTCTGTGAGAGCAGCTGGTGAGTCAAACTGTGTAGTATTGCAGTGCAGCTAAAAAGGAAGAGAGGGAGAAGGAGAGGGAGGTGCCTTCTGGGTAATGTATGGTTGCTGTATTATTGGGAGTTTATTCAGGGTCATAGGCACACTCACTCCTCATTTATTGTCCTTGGCCTCTAGGAGGTCAACAGGGGGTAATGAGCTCAGTGGCATTGACTGCTGCATCCATGTAGCCATGTTTTTATCTTGCCATCGCTCCTCTCCAGGGCAACAATCCATATGTCACCTGCAATTTATGGTCTGCTTCCTACATGCTGCCTCATATGAATAAGTTATCATATGTTTGTGAACAGAGCTTCGAGGTGGTTGATGGGGCTTTTTGTGGATGTGTGTCATATATGTGTGGTAGGAGATCAGGTGTGCGCAGGCCCAGGGGGTGGCCTTTACTTATGCATGAGGCGGCAGTTTTCCAGCTGATCACTGATTTGATTTGCCATGTGAGATCACTCCGGAGATCTGACTGAATGACTGCACAACTGTGAAAATATTTATGTATGTGAGTGTGAAAGTGTTTCGTTGCAGTACTTTCACACCTCTATCAGCAAACATTTTGAAGACATTAATAATTTGTTTGTTTACGTATGCCGATTCACTTTGTTTCATTTCATAGTGGCTGTCACTTCTTCTTAATATTGACCTTTTGATTATTATGACTTGCTGTGTTACAAATACTTTCCCTGTTTTTTTTTTTCATGACAGAATCATCAAACTGTTTTTGCATTTCAAAGACCAAAACTAAAAGAGGCTTTGAACCTCATTTATTGTTCTTTATATTTTTAGAGCTGCATGTTATTTCATAGAGGTAGGCCAATATGGGTTTTTCTAAGGCCAATACCGATTTTTAAAAATTCCATCTAAAATGTCATTAGATGGCCAATATTTACAGCCAATTTTTTAGGCTGATTTTTGACGCCGATATTTAAGGCAAACTTTTTTTTTTCTTTAAAGCACATTGAACGTAAAATACAATTGAAACACTCTGATAATTAAGATTTTTATGCAGCAATATAAATGAAATTATTCACACATGTACACATAGTACTCTTTTAATATTTATTGAACTATAAGTGCTGCCCACACAGGTGTCTGATCAAATAGCTTATAACATTTTTACCACTGATCAAACATCGGCTTTCAAAACAAAAAATTTAAGCTGATGGCCGATAATAAAAAAAAAAATCTATATATTGCTCTACCTCTATTATGTAATGTTCTTTCTTTCAAATGTCAATGAACTAATTAAATAAATCATATTTTGTTGTGGAGTTGAACTTGCAACTGAAAAAAAAAAATCAAAAAATTCAGTTAGCACACATTAAAAAGTAAAAAAAAAAAAAAAAAATGTCTTACACGGAACCAAATTTTTATTATTATCACATTTAATGAATTTAATGAATAAAGTAATTCATCTTTGTTTGTTTTCAGCTGTACACAGAAGTAAAAGTAAAATTTATGGCTGTAATAACTGGATTGTAAGGTTACTATAGTATACTGTTTCAGGAAATACAGTGGAATAAACCCTGATGTTTGCATCCGTTTGCTTATAAAATACTGAAAATATGCCACTAAATGGAGAATCTCACCCTGTATGGTGTTCTAAAACAAGTATAATTTTATTTATTTCTAAAAAAAAAAAAAAAAAAAGTATGTCCTCTTTTCCCTAATAAAATCTTTTGATGAAATACATGTGCAACTTTCTTCTTATTCTTTCATTTTGGAGTCATATTAAAGTTTGTTCACTCAGCTAAACCACTGTGTTTTCGTACAAGACCATGAAATCATGATTTATTTATTTTTTTTACCACGTCATAACATAAAATCTCATGCTGCTCCACCTGATTGGATTAATATTAAATGTTATACAGTATAGTTACATAGTTGCATATGTTTTCCTTCTTTTGCCAGTTGATATGCTGATGAACAAAGCAATATCTTGGAGGTGGCGGTGGAGGTGTTAAAGAGGTTAACAGAGTCTCACTGCAAAGCAATCCCAGAGGCCCAGAGGAAAATTGTGTGTGTGTGTGTGTGTGTGTGGATGAGAGCAGACCCAGTGTGAATTTACAGTATGTGTTTGTGCATGAGTCTGCGATAAAGGAAGAGAGCCAGAAAGAGAACGAGAGCAGGAGATAAAGAGGGAAATAGGTGTAAGAGAGAGGGAGGAGATGAGGGGATGTTAGAGAGAAGGTAGAGAGGTGGCAGGCAATAAAGCGCCCCATCAATCTGGTAAATGAGTGTCCTTCCAGCAGCGGGTACTCTGAGAAATGCAGCCTGCTCCATGTTCATCAGTCACAGGTTTACCACTCATCTACGCCATCTCATCCTCCATCCAAATACTTCTCCATTGAAGAAAGTCGCAAATGAATGACTGCTTGGCCTGCAGGTTAGAAGTTGTTCACATGCGAATTTGAAGAATCATCATGTACCAGCATCATTAAGGCTTTTGCTTAAATTATCATCTCATGCAATTAACACTTATGCTCATTTATGTCTTCACCACAATCCACTTTTTTTTTTTTTTTTTTTGCTTTTGCTGTCAGTTGAACACACAGTAGTCTTCAGTGTTTCTGTGAAATAAGCCAATTATATGTATTAAGTAGTTGAATATGCTTTTTTTTTTCTCAGTAGCTCTGTCAAATGCAGTTAAATTAGTGATTTCCTTGTAGAGGCTGGCAAACTGTGGAAATTAATCTTGAACCAACTTTAGCCTCAGCGTGAATAAAATTACAGACCATTCAATTTTGCCCGTTCATGGTTTCATACAGATAATCTTGTATAGAATTTTCTGAATGGACATCTAAATAAATCACGACCCTACTCATATGTTTTTCTATGACGCTTTGCATTACTGTTTAAATAGTACCTATAAGTTGCTTTTTTTATTTCCAGTGTGCAAACGGGTTTTGGTTTGGTTCCCTTCATCCATGATAACAACCTGTACACTGATTACTATGCAGAGGACATGGGTCTGATTTTCAGGGATCTATACTCGCTCCAGAGTTCTGCCTCTCTACAGCAGAAAGTGTGTGGAGCACTGCCAATTACCATCAGTCTTGTGTTAACAAACAGTCTCAGTCCCAAGGTGTTACATATGGATACTTAGCCAGGGCACCACTTCTGGATGCATAGGGTACCCACCGAGCCTTGTGAAACACAGGGTTTATATTATTACTCAATACGTGGGATAGTCACTTAGATAATACTATGGTTATTGAAGTGATAGGTTTAGGCATATAAACAGCTTGGTTTGTGTTAGACAAAAGGTTGGAGTTTGTGCTGCAAAAAATGGTTGAAACAAAGGGTGAAATGAGAAATAAAAAGAGACGATTACATTACATTACATTCGATAGAACTTTATTGATCCTTTGGACATAGCCCTCAGGATGCAACAATAAACATGAATCAAGTATGAATCAGGAAACAAGACACTACCCTTGCTCTCCTGTGTCCACAAACATCTGTATTTCATTATAACCCCAGCCACACTCTATTCAGGTTTTTACTTTTGAACATCATCTGGCCCATGTTGTCTATATCTGACAACTAAGGACCATGTGGTGCCCTTCATGTTAAAAACTGATGCTATAGGGGGTACCTCCGGAGTTGAAAAGGATGTAAGGAATGAGGATGGACTCAGATAACTCAGACCAACGTAAACTACGTGTAAGCACACAAGCACATATGAACATTACAGATTGCACCCTTATAGGGTACCTATAGTGAATTTTCATTGCTAGTTATTTCAACAGATCATGTATAATACTAATGGTTCCATCAGGTAACTTACATCATAGCCCATTGTCAAGTACATGCCAGTACTAAGTCAGTCCTCCATTAGTCAGGCATGGTCAGTGACATGATGCCCCCTTCAGGGGCTGTTCCAGCACCAGTAGTGACGCAGACTCATTGTGTTGTCTGATTACCTGGTCTGTGATGGCCTGATCCATGACCCCGCACAGTAGATACCAGTCTTAGATGACATATTATCGGCCAGTGCTGGGTTGCGTCTCTGGGACAATGGAGTGCGAAGTTAATTGCCAGCCATTGTTTGCTTTCCACTCAGTCTTGCTCACTGACTGCTGTTTGTTTACTTGCACTCCATCACCCAGAATCAACGAGGGTACATCACTCCTGGCCAGCAATGGCTGCTCCCCATAGGTTCTGCCCCCACGCATAATTCACATAATAAAAAGGCCCAGTGTGGTGCATTTCTGGTGATTGTTTACTATATTTGTGCTTCTCTTGCTTATAAGTAACACACAAAGCACAATTAATGTCATAAGCATGACCAGTACAGGTACATTTTAACCAATTGTCAATGCAATAGGCAACTCATTCATAGTGCCTCATTATCCCACATTCTGTGTGGACTTTCTGTTGACTCAGTGCAGCGTGACACTTCTTGTTAGTGCTAGGCATGGTGTCATATGATGCAGCACTGCAGCAGTGTGTTTTTGGCTTAAATTATCCCATCTTTAAGTCTAATTGCATCATTTAAACTTTTAATGAGGGCTGTTTAACAGCATCAAGTAATTTTTTTTCAGTTGATTTTTATTCATATAGCCCAATGTTGACAGAGGTTTGAGTGAGGAAAAACACCACAAAATACCTTTAAAGGGGACAGCACAATCAATCTTATATATACAGATATTCAGATAAAACATTTCTAGAGAAAAGTTCTGTGTATGTAGACCATCATACAGAATGTGATAAATAAATAATGGTAGAGACGTTATAAATAAAATAAAGAGTTTGTGCATAAAGTAGTGAAGAACTGAACAGGCTCAGTCACAAGCAAATTGCTATTATGTGCCTAGCACAAAATGTCCAACAGATAAAGTTCTGGTATGCTTCATGTTTTTAGTTGTTTTGTTCTTCATTAACTTCACTGAATTTCTGTTTTCAGTTACTGTAGTGTGAAGGGAGTTAATCGATGCGCAGGTAAAATTATATTGATTACTGCTGTGAGAGTGAAATAAAACGGTAAAGGTTCGCAGTGCAACTAAAATAAGTAGCATACAGTCAGAACTAAATGATAGATAAGTATTAAAAAATAAAATATTTACGGAGCTTTAGACTGCAAGTGGTCTTTGTTGAGTAGAAATGTTTTGCATATTTGGAACCTTTCATAATTTATTTTTGTTCAAAAGAAAGTAGGATGCTTTTGTCAGGACCAGCCTTTCTGGTGAATTGCTTTGTGATATGATGCTCAGAGTGTAATGCTTGCAAAGATTTTGTCATTGTTGTCACGAATACTGTGGCTCTGCCACACAGTTCTGTGGTTGTGAGAGGTGGCAACAATGTGAGAATCAGTAATAGATTTTGATGATTGAGATGAAAGTTAAGGCTCCATTCAACAACGTGATGGTTGATTTCACTGTCAAGCACAGAGCTGTAGAGGAAAGAATAAAACACAGATGTGAAAATATTAAATAAATGGTGCTTTTTCTCTTCTGTGCGCTTTTGTTGTTACAGTTTAGTACTAGTTTTATAGAAGAATATATACATATAGATAGATAGATAGATAGATAGATAGATAGATAGATAGATAGATAGATAGATAGATAGATAGATAGATAGA
>JAQQZY010000027.1:12709114-12719540 GCA_030068375.1 Ostorhinchus rueppellii | reverse complement strand
TCCCAAAATTAATGATAAAGCCAAATTAAACGACTGCTGTTCCATAGCCGTAGCCATCGTACTTCTTCTGCAATCTACACCGATGTGCATCCCTGTCGTCATTGTGCTAAGCCCGCCCTACAGTCTCGCTACAAAGATTGGATCGGTTAATTTGTACCGGACCTGGCTGAGGCTTCAGGGAGCATGCCTAGACCAACGATTCAGGCAAAAAATATTTTTTGCCACTAGAGGCGGGCTAGTTTACTAGGCTACTGTTTCCCTACACTGACAAAGAAATTCAATTGCGTAGCTTTGGTTTGTGGATGGAAGGTTATTCCATTATTGTCATATGACCTCTGTTATGTTGTCACCCACATTGTTTATAGTTTGTTTGTCTGTCAGTAGCACTGTAAACAAAATGTGATTCTAAGAAACTTGTTGGAATGGTAGGGTATGGTACATTTTACTGGAGATCTTTTTGGTTTTCCCTACAGTGTGAGATATGGTGTTTGTGGAGCCTTCCAGTTTATGCTGTGGATACTCGATGATCTATACTTTGACCCTTAGAGGTCATGTACTTATATTGGAACTGTATCAAGAAGTGATGTGTCCTCCGATAGGAAGAAAAAAAAACTGCTGTAAAATAAAGTGTTAGACATCTTTACTTTTAATCCATATGCACTGATCTTTGAATCAGCCTCAAGCATCGCATCAGATCTTCCACATTTATGATGCACAGAGAAAACGTGACAGACAATGTATTGTTTATTGTTATTATTAGTGGTAGTAGCAGTAGCAGTAGTAGTAGTAGTAGTAGTAGTAGTAGTAGTAGTGGTAGCGGTAGTAGTAGTAGTAGTAGCAGTGGGAGTAGTAGTAGTAGTAGTAGTAGCAGTGGTAGTACTAGTAGTAGTAGTAGTAGTAGTAGTAGTTGTTGTTGTTGTTGTTGTTTGTTTGGTCAAATTAACAATCCATCATGTAAACATATAAAAGGTAGTCCTTTCTTTCTTTAATTATTATTATATTATTAACTAAGATCCTGAACTACATTTTGGATTTTTATAACTGTTCTGATTCTGTTCAGGCTTTTTCCCTTCCAGTTGTATGAATTATATTTATATTGTATGGTTTTTAAGTATATGTTGTATACTAGGATGCTTCCACTGTAGAGCTGACTTTCCCAAAGGTCGGGGCTCAAAATGGGTCACAGCTTCTTTTTTATAGGGTTGTATTTCAATTTCATGGTTTCATGGCTTTATGAGGTTTACTTTATTACATTCCAGAGGGTAATATTTTTTCCCCACAACATATATTTGACACTTAAAGCTACCTGTTTTTACATAAAACATTTTTTTTTCTATTTTCATGTATCTACCCAGTGAGTTATAAATTATCTAAAATTGACTGCTCTGACATGATTGTATGTTACAGAGAATGAACAATCAAATGATATTCTGCATTAATACAGTATAATACTTTGAAAGGAGTCCTTTTACAGAACAACGACAGTTTGTTTTTGTTTTGTTTTTTTGTTCTGAATTTAGAACCCTGGATTGAAGAAATATTTGAACGTTCTGGTATTTCAATTTAAGTTAAGGATATGAATATTTTTTTATTATTATTTATGAGTACTTTTATTTCACCATACACTGTAGAAAGAAAAACACTGAATCAATTTAAAAATGTATCTTCAATAGGTTACACATAAAAATAATTAGTTGAGTGAACTAAATTAAATTGCATTAAATTACATTCAATATAATTTAATTTGGTTCACTCAGTTTTTTTTTTTATGTGTGACCGATTGAGGAAAAATGTTTAAGTTGATTCAGTGTTTTACTTTTTACAGTGTACAGTTGATGTGTATACTACACTCCAAAAAGTAAAACATTGAATCAACTTTAAAAAAATTTCTTCAGTTGGTCACACATAAAAAAATGAGTTAAGTGAAACAAATTAAATTACATTAAATATAATTTAATGCAATTTATTTGGTTCACTCAACTCATTTTTTTATGTGTGACCAACTGAAAAAAAAAAGTATTAAGTTGATTCTGTGTTTACTTTTTACAGTGTACTTTGATGAGAGAAGACTAAAGAATTTTTGACACAAAATTTCTCCTTAGGGTCATGAGCTGAAAAAGTTGGGGAGCCTCTCCTGTTGAACATTTATCTGGTATGATGGATGACGTTGATTGCCACTATTTTGTGATGTTTGGCTTGACGTGTAGATTCTTCACTCACACCAAATTGCACATGTCAAATCTGATTTGTCATAATGTTTTATGATGACTGAGGATTTTCCCATTTAACCTTCACACACAAATCAGCTGGATGCTATTAGAAGACCCTTCTACCCTACAAATGACCCTTGTCAGCACACATTACATTAATGTACCATAACTGCTCTAAACATGACAGTAACTGATAAGGCCATTTGAGGTTGTGAGCATGTACAGTATGATATTCAACATATAAGTACGGATACATATTTACTGAATGTGCAAAATTCCCTGAGATAATTCCCCACAGTCAGTTGCTTTCCCACAGTGTAACGCAGCAGAAGCATTTAGTAACATCAGTCAAACTCCCAAGATTCCTTCTCCTTGGAATGAAAGTATTCAGGAGGCTGCTGGTCATTGTCATACAGACAGACAGATGCACTGAACCTGTGACAGAATTACATGAACTGTGAACATTATTTCTTTCTCATGTTGCCCTTCTGATGCTCAACACTTGACAGCTTTTTGTTGCTGCGGCGGATGGGTGGGTGGGTGGGCGGTTAGCACGTTCATGTGTATGTCAGTGTGTGTTGGTGTGTCAGCGTGTAGGTGTGCGTCAGTTTGTCAGCAGTGGCGCCTACAGGATGTGAACACGTGGATCTACAGTCAGCTCGGGTGGATGAATTACAGCAGGTTGCACTGTTGTAAAGCGCTGGTGTATTTGTCAGCGTATGCTCCTCTACCCGTCCAGGAACACTGACTCAGATAAGTGGCTTCTCTCACACTGTGGGAAGTATATGGGAGGTCACAGAGACGTAAGACGTGACAAACCAACACAGTGGAATTAAAATGTGTGCAGTTAACATTCCACATTCAGCTCCTAGGCAAGATTTCATGCTTACTGTGGGAGAAGGCTCTTACCATTGACTGATCGGTGAGTCACTCCACTGTGATGCAGACAGCATCTGTTAGAGAGAATTTAATGCAGCATGGATCTCTGCCGTGTGAATTATTAGTTTTCATAACCTTGATGCAATGTTACTTTCTGTCTGTAGTGAGCTTTGAGAGTAGTGATAGAAAAAATATGACAAAGTGACCTTAAAATATTCTTGTTTATCATGTTTGTTTGGATAGAGTCTGCTTAGTGGTTTACCCACTGCTGTGTCTGTCTCTCTGAGAATTATGTCAGGTACAAATAACTAAAATAAACAATGGGCCATACGAAGATTAAACACTGCTGTTTCATTTTCATCAGTAAAGTATATTCTTTACTTATTTGTGAGCAATAGTGTTAACCATGTAAGTTCTCTTCCAAAATAAGACAGATTGAAAGGTTAGAGTTAAAATTAAAAACTTTACTGAATTGAATTCTCCATTTTACTTGAAACTAATTGAAGATGCCACTGAAATAAAGCAATGAAATATTTGTTATAGATACCTTCCATTTTTTGTGAATATTAGGGAAGATTTAGTATCCCATGTGGTTACAAAAGCCAGGAATCACAGTATAAGTGAACTGAAAGGGACGGAAAAGTGCCAAAAATGATTAGTAAAAATGTCAGTTTGTTTCTTGCTTTGGAACAAATATGACTTGTTAAATATAAAGCACATTTACATGTGTGAGTCACAAATCATTCTTATATGCATTGTCAGCAGACTTGCTCTTGGCCTCATGAATATAATGTTTTAGATTTGGCCTCTGGCTATCTGGATTGGAGCTGTAGAGAAATAGTTAATGCTGTAAAATGAACAGGCTTTTCTCTTCAGAGAGAATAATACATAATGTCGGTCTCTTTATCTTTCACTCTGATGCTTCCTTTGTTCTATGTGTTTGTGGCCAGACTGATGTTGACAGTGAATCAAAGAAAGATTGCATAACTGTGTGTAAGTGGATGCTTTAAAAATCAAACCATATAAAACAGCACTCACTAAATTGTTTTTGTTTGTTTTGTTTTGTTTTTTTTCATAATGCAGAGGCTTGCTTTAAGATTGTCTGCACTTATGTCTTAAAACATGCATGAGTATTTTATTGAAAAAAATACCATTTATTTATTTCCAGTGTGTTAGTGTGTTAGTGTGTGTGTGTGTGTGCTCCTAGACCCACATGCTGTCCTTTGTACTCAGGCTACTCTAGCTGCTGCTCCACCTGGTGGTTTGTTGTGTTGAACAACATCATAGGAAGTTTACTGTAGAGGGCAGCTACAGCATGACATGAGTACATTACAGGCTGTGTAATGCTCCCTCTGTGAAATGTGCCACACATTAGAAAGGGCCTATAATGTCTTTTTTTTGTTGTTGTTCAATTACTGTTCTGAAAAAAAAAAAAAAAAAAAAACAAGGACAAAGAGAAGCACATCTAAATGGGAAAAAGCTCTAATGTGTTCATTATCTTTAAGTATAGATGTGTAGAATTCCCTCTGTGTCTTTATATTGCATGCAAATGGCTTTTCTGCCATGGACAGTTAACTGTAATCTCCATAAAAGGGCAAATGCTTGTGCGTTTTATTAAACATTCCAGGGAGGATCAGGTACCAAAGGATAACAGCTGTTTAAAGAAAGTTAACTGATACATATAGCCCCAGAGTGTGTGTATTTAATGACTTTTTTGTAACACTAGCACCATGTAGATTGCTTTAAATTCATATCTGATTGTTCCTTCATGTCTCTCTGTGTTGCAGGATGGGCCATCCAGGTCTGTAGACCCTTACTGACTGAAAACATGTTTTAATGACAACACGTGTGCCACCATGAAGGGGTTAGGAGCTAACCGCAGTCGCCACCTGTCTGACTCCTGTGAACCATCGGGATGCCCCCAGAAGCCTCTCTGTCCTTTGACCTCTGACCCACATGGCTCCTTTCTATTGAGTCCTACCATAAACCACTATGGCACCCTGGACCCCCATCTTCATCAGTGTCCTCCAACCAGCCCCACCACCTTGACCCCTGACTGTCTGTTGCCTTTCAGCCAGATGTCTAACAGCAGCACCTTCCCTCGTCTCCACTTCACCTCCCAGACAGAGCAGGTTGACTGCTCCCAGGGCTGTTTGGCTGGTGGTGGTGGAGCTGGACTGGCTGGCAGGGGAGGTACATTATCCACCTCCTTGTCTATGGGTATGGGCTTAGGCTTGGGTCTTACTGGTGCTCCTATGATCACTAGTGGATCAGCCACCATCTCATCTGCAGCAGCTGCCAAGATGAATCGGTTACCATCCAACCTTTTGGATCAACTAGAGAGGCACCTCCCACTGCAGCGTGATGGCTTCAGTACACTGCAGTTCCACAGAGGACGTATGTCTAAGCAACGCAGTGAAAGTCCAGGACGAATTCGCCACCTGATGCACTCTGTGCAAAAGCTTTTTGCTAAATCTCAGTCCTTAGAAAACTCAGCAATCAAAGGCAGCCTAAATGGTCGTTCAGCTGGTACGACAGGGGCTGGAGAGGAAGGTGGGAGACCAACTCGCAGGAGCAAGAGTAAAGACAGGGCTAAAACTGAGGGTCCAAAGCAGAGACTTAGGCCAAATGCATTGGGTCTGTGGAGCTCAGATGATGCCCTGGACACTGACACCACCAAAGCTGGCACTATTGCTGTAGGTTACCGCAACCCACTGAGCATGATGACTCTTGGCAGAGCCGTGTCAGACAGCCAGGCTCCTCCCAGACACATCCCACAGGGCTACAACACCATTTCTGCACATACTCTCAAAACCTCGAAAAGCAGCAGTGACCTCAAGTTTCTGGCTTGCCCAGCAACACAGGTAGGATCGAAGGATGAACAAGGAAGAACTAGAGGAAGCAAGGATGATATGTTGGTGAAGCGGGGCTCCTGGTCCACTCTCACTCTTAGCCAGGCCAGGCAAGTGTTACAGAAGGGCTCTGCTACAGTCAACAGGACACTGCTTAAATCAAAGTCCTGCCACCAAGACCTGGCAAACCAGTTCCTTCAGGTAGGAGGATCAGTGAGTATTCCGTTTTCATCATCATCTGTAGTAAGTCTGCATGGATTTCTTTATATTTTCTGCAGTTTTAGTTGATTTTAATAATCAGTCCTGAGGACTGGACATTAGTTTCTGCTTGTCTGATAATTAAGTTGGATTCTGTTTATTCTGTATAATTATTCGGTTTATTCTGTATTCTATTCTGTTTATTCCATATACAGTAGATATATTTTTTCCACAACTCACCATATTCATTCCAGTCACATTTTAAGCTTTTCACTAGATCATGCCATGAACATTTGTTTAAAAATTGTGGGTTTTAGTGCTTAACACAAAACTGTGCCATATAATTTCATAACACAGGTTCCTTTAGGGGACTGGGCAGGAACTTTGGGTCGGGGTCGGGCAAGAGGTACTGAGATCCCATGTCGAAGGATGCGTAGTGGCAGCTATGTTAAAGCAATGGGAGATCTGGAGGACAGCGAGGACTCAGAGGGAAGCCCCAAACCTTCCCCAAAAAGTGCCGCCCGTCGTCAGAGCTACCTGAAGGCCACACAACACTCCCTGAGTGAGCAGCAGCCGCCGCCGCCTCCGAGAAAGTGAGTCCCCCAGCAAAGAAAACACTGGAATAATACCTTTGATTATCATACTCATTGTTTGCAAGAGTTGAGCTTGTATGCTTTTACTTTATATTCATTAAAAGAGAGATAGGCCTATCAAAACCATTGAAAAATATATTTTACTCATGTCCTCAAACATAGACACCAGATGGCAGCATCTTCTCAAAGATATACAAGAAGAAGATGAGTCAAAACAATATAAGCAATTCATGACATTTAAAGTTTAATGAGAAAGGGCACAAAATGATGAACAGTGTCATCTTTATTTGGTACAAAAGAAGCAAGAGGTGAAATTTTGCCCTGTGTTTTACCCCTACATCTACACGGACAGGCCTCGTTGCTACGCTCTCATGCGGGAGGATTTTCTGTGGTCTCCGCTGCAGAGTGCATGCTCTATGCAGCATCTGAGGTCAGTGTCATCCATAGGCAGGCAGTGTGGCTGTGCACCCACCCTCACTTGCCCTACAGCACTATCCACCGCCCGTTCCTGTCTAACCTTCCCAGTACTTTTCCTCTTTGCCTTTGTTTCATCTCGTAACTTCCAGGTGACCTGAGTGGTGTGGTAGCATTTTACTGTTCTGCTTTTTCCAAGCCTTGATTTCCTTACATGCAAATTGTCCACGCCAATCACTCCACCACACCCTTCATCTAGTATGCACAAATTTTGACTAACACCAATGATCAAATGGGCAAGCCAGAACAGAGGAAACTTCTCAGAAAAACCTGATCTTAACCAGAAATGAGTCCATGAAATCTGTTTTATTCATAAAATGATTGTTTCCTCTGTGCTGCCATTTTTAACCATGGCACATACCACTATCCACACATCACAGTATTTAATTTTGAAATACCCAGGGGAACCTTTAAAATATAATTTAAGCTATCTCCTAGATATCATCAATTAAACAGAACCTTCACTTATTCTGGTCTCTAGGTCTGAGAGGCTGATTATAACATTTCCTTCCTCAGCACCCTGCCGTCACTGAAGGAGCTGCCCACTAATCGGAGCCTTGATAACTTAGACTGCTTGGTGAGTCCCCTGGAGGCCCCTCCACGCCACAGGAATAACGATTTCAGCCAATGTTCCGGTACGCTGGGCAGAGTCTCAGGTAGTCAGGTATGTGGATGGTTTTATCACATGTGTATACTGTCAATAATCATAATACACAATACACAAAGTGGCACATTCATGGGCTTTTCAGGGTATGTTGTAAATATTGTCCGTCATTGGTAGAAAGCAAAAGTACATTGGAATATCTCTGAAAATTTCAAGCTCACAAAAGAGAATATTTAAATATTTACATAACACGTCATCTGAGATTGCTGACTTGACGTGCTGTATGCAAAAAAGAGTCTGGAATAAGCAGGTGAAATTGTGATGGCATGCATTTATGGTTTCAGATTGTCAAAGTGTCCCACTAAACCTGAGGCAGCATCCCCTATATTGTATCTTCACAAACACCATTAGACTGGGATGTAGATCACACACTATCAATAGTCACCACACTTAAGCACAAAGGCTTTCACAGAGAACAAATGGGCTCAGTGGTATCTCCATTTGGGGGGGGGGGGGGGAACAAGACTTTTCATGGAACACAATAAAGAGCGATTCTGTTTATTACACGGCACAGTAAAGTCAATCAGAATATTGCAGTGTTCATTCTCAACTACATTTTCAAAATTGTTTCTATCAGTAGATTATTATTCTGTTGTCGTTTTTGTCACTGAAAGCTTCATATTTGAGGTTCTGCTAATGGTGCAGCATGTTTACCCAATTTGTGTTCAGACTATTTGCAATATTGCTGTATTTCATTACCAGTTCTCCTCATTCATGGATATGTGGGTGACCAGGTGACCTACTTACTGTTGAAGTGCACATCATTTTTATCCCTTGTCCCTCTTGTCAGCTTTCAGGGAAATACATCAGTGACTATCAAAGAAGACTTTAGTAACTGTTGAACTTACTTTGATGCTTGATGTATTTACTCAGCGTGGGAGTTGGGAACACGTAACCTTCCTAATCTATTGTTTGTGTTGAGGTGAATTTTTGAGTAAGGCAGACAATTACATAAAAATGGATGACTATCCCTAGTGAGGATAAAGCGGGTATAGAAGATGAATGAATGAATGAATGAATGAATGAATGAATGAATGAATGAATGAATGAATGTATGACTATGTTGCTGTTTCAGTATTCCCTACATGTATTACATCCCAATGTGCACACCTTTGGTTTGTAGGGATCTGGTCACCCCACCCTTATCTTGACATCAAACAAATACTTCAAGTTCTATTTTTCATTTAAATATTTTCATCTCTGAAAAATCTATAACTAACATTATTGCACAGACTTTTCCATAGTGTAAGTTCGACCATTTAGAAATGTGTTAAATCATGTATCATTTGCAGCTCATTATATTTAATAGCTGAAAACCTTAAAAGTTCATTAGAAATGCAGACATGTTTACAGAGCATGTTTTCAGTTTGCCCTCTGCCCTCAGCGTGTGAGTCTGCACACGTTCTTTCAGGTATGCGGACAGGGCTGTGGGCACTCAGTGCCGTACTGTGAGGGGGAATCCCAGGCAGTGGAGGCTCTGGATCTGCCTGCACCCACGTGCTTCCGGTCACGCAGCCACAGCTACCTGCGGGCCATCCAGGCAGGCTGCTCCCAGGATGAAGATACAGCTTCTGTGGACTCAGATTCACCACCACCCACCATGACAGGCTACAATACCAGTGAGTACTGCTGAAGACAAAGTGGGCTAGAGCTCTGAAAGATGTTTTAATGTAGAGAGAAAGAGGAGTGTGCCATATAATTCCAGCTAAATGTCCATTTACTGTGCTTCATATTCTGTAAACTCAGTCCTAAAATAGAGAAACAACTAGTTTTTAGATACAAAGAGACTGTCTTATATTTAGCAAAAAATACTGCCAAAAATTGAATTACTGAAGATTACAATGAAAGACATGCCACTGAAAGATCATAAAAATGACTTAAATGTGTTTATTACCAGAAAGTGTTTTTTAGTTTCTTGTAATTCTTTTCTTGCAATTTAATACTACTTTGTTTTTTATTTCATCAGAAATAAACTGGGTTGTGTCTGACTTTGTTATGGACCTTACACACAATAACAAAACAAGCTGTGTATTGAAAATACTATGACATGTTGAAATTAGTCCAAAATATTTTTGCAATGTGTTGGGCTACTTTGTCACAGGACAGAAGGAAATCACACATTCCTGAAAGCATTACAATATGTCTGACTGAAAATGACAATGTAAGACATGAAATTTGAGGAAATATCCCACCGACCATGATACATGACATCGCCTGTATAATGTTAGTTGATTTTTGTTCCTTTGCTCTTTTAAACATAAGTCTGTTGTGCCCCAAATAACATAAATAAATAAATCAAAAAATAACAGTGTTGCAGACAATGTCAGGGTTTTTAGATCAATTTGGAGATCAAACCACACAATGTAGGCTTGTTTTAACATATATTATGTAGCCTATAACAATTCAAAGTCAAAGTTTTGTAGAAACCTAGAAATATATATTTTTTACGTTTGATTTTAGTGCAGAGTTCTAAATATAAATCGTTGAAGAAGACTTGAGTTTATACCATTACACAAAATTGACTTGTAGGCACCACTGTGTTACTTTTGAACAATA
>JAQQZY010000027.1:12695339-12709009 GCA_030068375.1 Ostorhinchus rueppellii | reverse complement strand
GATACTGTGTGTTTTAATAATATTTTAATTTAATTTAATTTCTTCTCATTTAACAAGCACACAAACATCCCAAGGATTACAATGAACAAAGAATATGAAATTATGAGCGTCAATACATCACCTTTCAGTCCTTCCCGCTGTGTCAGACGCCCTGAACGCACCTATCGTGGATGCATTCCCAAACAACATTGGAGAGCCGCTTAAACCAATCGCTTTCATGTTCGATTAACTCGATGACCGGAGCGGTCCAATCGTCTGCAGAAAGCCGCTACTGAGAAAACGTGGACTCCAATCCTGGTCCTCAAGGGCGTGTACTACAAATCTTTTCTTCAGAGCGTCGTTGTGTATCTTACCACAGAGTACCGTATCCCGTCTGCATCTTGTCTGCATTTCATGAATGAACAGAAAATAAGGATTTTCAAGTCGCACACGATACAGTAAGATTTTTTCCGCTTCTTCTTTCGTGGGCGTGAGTCTTCTGATTGTCAAACGCTGTCGGTAACGCCAGCAACAGCAAGCTAATCTGAGCTAACGTTTTCAGTATGTCAGGTTAGCTAGCTAACGTGGATAGGAGAAAGGGGATAAACCCCTAACAGTAATCAGGCGATGCTGGTAGCCAGTAAGGTACCTGCCGGTGTTAAACTGGTGTTAATAGCTGGGTAAAATATACCGGTGGCAGCTGCTCTTTGTTCGCTCCACCGTTTCTAAAATATCTAGTGCCTCAGGCTAATGCTACTTAACATTAAATACCCTGTAGAATGGCACACCGTATTGAATGTCTACTGGCTAGTAGCATAAGCTAACAGTAGCACAGGCGTTAACAGCCAAGTAAATGGACAGCTCGGTACCCGGGTAGTTCGGCTAATGTAACCGTTCTGTTTCATTGGATAGCAATAGTGGCTAAAGCATTGCGTTAGCATGAGTGCCTCTAACGTCTATCAACTCGTGTGTTTCTACCGGTCTTGTAAACATATTAATAAACGAGCTACAGACATATTTAAGCTGTAATGAAGTGGTTATTTAGCGTATTGGGGTAAGACTTAAGGAACACCCCCACGAAACATTAAGTATTATTGCTTCCAGTCTATTAAAGTATATAAAGCGTCACCGACATGCCTATTTCTAAGAATACCAATTATATTATCTTAGAGGAGTAGTGGAATGTAATTAGAAACCATGGGAGCTAAAGTAACGTTAAACAATTATTCTCACTGATCCTTGACGTAACATGTGATGGAGGCTCTTATTCACGGAGGAAGCAATGAGTCACATTGAGCTTAACTCCTCTACAAAATTAAACCTGACACTTAGCACCGCGATTTGTGATTTATGTGTGGTTTACACCTGACTCGGTCACAGTACTTGCTGACATTTCGCGTGGTGTTATAACTGGTGACAGATATTCAAATGTCTTCCCACTATTCCCGTGTATTCTCTAATGACATGTGGCGTGAACAGATCGTTAACAACCGGAAACGCTGCCTCACAGATTACTATGACCTTAAATGCGCCAACTTTTGAAGCTATTTTAAGTCCGCAGAATGTACGCCTTTTCTGTTCAGTAGCAGCTACCATGTGTTAAGACCTGAGGACATTATCAATAATGTATCAGCTTCATGCCCCTTGTGTATTGAAAGCTAGTACTTTGCAGTTAAGGCAACGGGCTTTTAGAGAATCACCTGACTATGACTGTATCTGCAGTATTGTAAAGTAACATACAGTATGTTTTATATGTAATATTCATTATCAGTGTCACTATTGTAAAACAGCCCACCCAAATTTGTTTTTTCGTCAAATTTTGATGAGATCATATTACAAATCATTGGACAATATTAATGAAATGAATAGATTTATTCTACAGCATTCGATTTTCATTATGTTAACAAGGTGTGGTCATTTTATCTCACTGTATTACACAAGACATGGTGTGGCTGTGTATTACCATGGATAGACTGTGAGTCATCATTCTCAACATTACACACTCTTCCTCTCACTCTCATTGATGAGGTAATGCCTGAATGAAGGAAACAAGTGTAGTTTACCTCACTCTACTATTACAGTAAGGTCAGGACCAGACAGTGTTAGGGTGTACAGGGTTTTTAAAGAGAGTTACAGAAGGTTAGATGGATATCCTAGCTGTGATAATGTTACTTGAAAAACTACTCTCACTGCAACATTAGATACTCTGGTCTCAGTGAAATCTCATAGTGAATTTATTGAATATGTAAATTAAATTTCCCAGTTTCCTTCAGTTTCAGCATTTTTTTTTTTTTCATTTATATGCTATGCATTTGTGAAAAGCTTAAGCTTCACAGGCCTTTTCCTATATCAGCATTTCCTGGAATACACCAAGTGTTCAGCAGCTTTCAACTTTTCTCTTAATTTAACCACACTTAACATGTAGCAAATGTCCTTTCAGTTGTATGTTGTTTTACTTGGTGAAATATGGTGAGTTGTGAAGTTTGGTAGTTTCACACAGTGGAAGACTGACCTCAGATAGCCCTGCCACGTGTCTGCATCAGCTGATTAGGTTTTGACCCAGACTCTTGACCCAGTTCAACAGGTCAGACTAAGAACCACAGCTCTTAAACATATCAGTGTACTGTGGATAAGAGCACCCTCTGGGAAATCGATGCAGTTTCTTTCCATGACCTGTCTTTTGTTTCGGGTTTTATTTTTTGGCCCTCATTTTTCCTCTCTTTTTTTTCAAGATATAATTTTTTCCTATGACTGCCTGTATTGTCTATTAAATGGTAGTCAACCTGTCTAACCCATCAGATAGCTCTCTCTTTCAGTCTCCCTTGACATCTGTCTGTGCAACACAACTATTTTCTGCCTTTCTGCTGTGAAAACAATTTGCTTTCCATCATCTGTCTGATTTGTGAGATTTCTTTAAAAAAAAATGTATTAAGCAGAACAATAAATACTAGCGGCTGCAATATAATATGTGCAAAGCTTCAATATCTAAGACTCAACTTAGTAAATCATATTTCCAGCTGTGGTGTTAGCAAGTTAATTGTTTTCATCTGAACTATTGGCCTTCAGTCATTATGGCATTTAACATTCAGAATTTTGTTTTGTTATAAAGTTTGAATGGCTATGTACACTGTAATACAAAGCTCTTCTACCACCACTTTTGTTGAAGGTAAAAATTACTTTAAAATTGGCCAGCAATCACACTTTTCAATCCCCAGCCAAAACACTGAAGTGTGCCTGCCAGAAGGTGAGGGGGTTCTTTTTATAAAACAGCACTAATGGCAAAAGCATATTGTATTGCAACAAGTCATTCATATACAATTAAGGATAAACCTACTTTGGAGCCCATTAGAGGCCATCTCATAGCTCTCATACACACATGAACATATTCTAAAACAGCAAGTGCATGACTTTTCCTAAGTGAAACAATAATTTCTTTACATCAGCTGAACATGGTTGTGTTGTCCACATCATAATTGAACTTGATTGTTTTCTGAATAAGAGAAAATATTCACATCCTACAAATGTTATCCAATATGAAAGATACCCTTTTCTGTACATTTTGTAGCACAGTAAACCAGTTCTGACCAAATGTGGTCACACTTGAATCCAGTGGAAATACTTATTTGAGCTCAAAATGGATGTAGCAGAAACTTTGCACTGTCACCTTACATTTAGGATCAGTCATTGATATTGATCTTTAAGATCTCAAACATGGATTCTTATTATGTTCAGAGCACACAAGGATTTTAGACTGCTTTAGCTATTGGTTGTTGTTTCTGGTAAGTTATCACTGTAGACCAGCTAGGGAATCATACTTCTTCAGATTAGTGGTTATGTAGCTGAATTTACCATATTGCAAACATATATAATGAACTAGTTTAATTCAAGTGCCACAGCACTGTAGACTCAACAAATTAGACAAAGGCATGTGTTGAGACTTGGGTGTAACCGGACATATTAGTTGGAGAATGTCATGTATCTGTGCTAGCTGTATTCCATGAAGTGTCTGTGTTGAGGAATAATGTTCTTTTGTTCAGGGATAGATATGTTCTCTAAGACATGGTTGTCATTGTGATGGCATGATTGTAAATTCAGGGCGACACAAGCTACTCATGAACTGCATTGAGTGGATTCCATAGCCTTGTCTGTGTATGTTGGTGGGATTTAATGAGGGCTTGACTGGTGCTGTGAGTCACTGGCTGATGACAGGAGTGCAGCACCCACAGAATTATAGGGTGTTGGGTTGCTATTTAGATTGATACCGCTACTGGAGGGAATGCACTTCACGGTTTCATTTGTGAAAAATGGTGATTCTTGGATTACTTCCTTGGTCAGCTAATTTAAAATATTGCCATGTGAATAGTATAATTACTTTTGCAAGTCGTGTAGTGTTTGTCTGCTGTGTTTGTTGTGCAACTCTGTCATTCATACGCTGCCAGCCAGCCAGCTGTTTAAATAGCATCTACACAAAACTGGCTCTCGACATCCTCTTGACTCGAAAAGAAAGCCTGTGGGTTTTTCCTTTTTTGTAGCGTAGTACTGTAGATAATTCTGTATCATCCATCACAACCCTGTAGTCAGACTGATTACAGTTGAACAAGCAGCCATCCTAATCTTTGCACCTTAACCACAATGTTATTGCTCACTTATGGACCTCATTTCAGTTTCTTTTGAGTACAAAATCAAATTTGTTGTACATAATTTGAAATGTAAATTAATATGTACATTTCTTTATATGTATATTTGCATTTTTATATGTACACAGTGCATAACAGAAAGAAAAGTGCATTGTGTAACACCTACAGAGGTTGCAGTCTTGTTGTCTGCTCTACATACTGAATCAGCAAAATGGCAGAGTTGTCTTGTCTGACTGTTCACAGAGCAAAAGATCTGAAGGAGTGGCATGTAGTGAGAGATCCCAAGAGATAGACTGACGTCAATGCAACACAGACAGCAGCAGGTACACAGAAAACATAGAGGTAGCTTAAGTAAACTTGATAGAGGTGACAATAGGGGCAGAGAGTAGAGGGTTGGGTTTTTTCTTCTTTCCAGATTGCCTGTGTTTATGGTATTGTGTTTTGGCACCTCATATGCTCCAGCTGGCATTTACGAAATAAGTGTTTTATTTTTTAAACTTTTATTGTTTTATTTATGCCGCAAGTGATTCAGCTTTTGCTTGCTAGTGGAAGTCTTATGGGACCAAGAGCATGTTTGTCATTCATGGTCTTTCTTTGGTTTTGTTTGTCATCCTGTCAACAGTTGGCAGTAGGAAGGCTCCTCCTCCTGTCCCACCTCGCACCGCCTCGAAACCTCTCATCTCAGTGACACTGCAGAGCAGCACCGAATCAGCCCAAGACACATACCTAGACCAGCAGGACCGTGGCAGTGAAGCCAACAGCCAGTCAGGACGCAGTAATTCCTCTGACAGTCTCTGTAGCATCCGCACAGGCAGCTTGGTCAAAGGAACCCAGCCTCCACCCGCTGTCCCAGCTGCTACTCCTGCACCGGCTGCAGGCTCTGCTGTGCCCCCTGTTCCAGCTCCTCGTGACCTCCCTTCCACTACCACCACAACCTCCACCACTGCCACTGCCACCACCACCACCACCACTACATCCACCTCTACCCAGTCCCAAAATGACACCCTGAGTGTCTGTGTCACCCTAGAGCAGCCCCCAACTGCACCGAAGAGGAAATTGTCTTCTATTGGAATTCAGGTTAAGATTTATTCACTTCATATTTTTGTTGTACATATTTGAAGAAGACTAAAACTAACTTAGAGCTTTCTTCATGACTTATTTTTAGGTGGATTGTCTTCTGCCCATCCCTAGGGAGGAACCACTACCCCTCACTGCACCTCTAAGATTTCAGTCGATTGGAGTTCAAGTTGAGAACGGCAGGCCGTAAGTATACACTCGCATGGGAGGATGTACAGTAGTATCCCTTAATAACAATTTGCTAGAATGACATGCTTTGTGGTCTTTACAGAGTTGTAACATGGCAGGATCTGCTCAGTAGTGAACAAGATATCAATATACACTGACGGTGATAGTTCCTGTAATAGTAGGATTATATCATAGTACAGTGTATTGAGACATTGTAGTTGTAATTTTACATGATGATTTGGTTATTTGAATATGATACGCAATGTACCTATACAGAGTGTGGCACTCAGATACATTGTGCTTCTGCTTCTGACTCTGAAAAATATTTAGATGCTATCAGTTGCAGAGAATCACTATGAATACACTGAAAATGTGCATCCATAAGAAACTTGAAAAGTTTAATGTAATTGATGGGATCATCTGTGCTAATACACTCCAAGTTCAGTCATAGAGGTTCATGGACAACATATTGCAAATACTTGTATATCTGAAAGATATGCACTCACTCAAAATATTTTTCTGTTGTCAGAGAGGCTGATGTATGGGCAGCATTGAGTGGTTAAGGTCATTCAGCCATCAGCCTGGCAGCAGCACAGCAGCCCACAGTTCTGATTGATGCCCTGTTACCCTTGTTTTGACTGTAGTGAGCTGAACATAGTGAGAAACTGGCCGTTTCAACTTTTCCAGTGCACTGTAATTTCCCTTAATCACATTTGTTTGACAGGCTCTTTCCTTTCCTTCTGCTCATTATCTCTGGAGCCAGCGGCTGTTTTGTATGTCATTTACCTGATTTGTTGCTAATTCCCTCCTGCCTCTCGTCCTTGACATGTTTCAAGTCATCTCTTTGCTCTCATTTGCTGTAGTTGATAAAGCACCATTAACTGAGATGTCTTATCATTTTAACTCACTGACCTCAAACTGCTCCTTTTGAATTGGATCACTTCATTGTCTTATTTTATAACTATCTCCTCAGTCTCAGCCGAGACAGCAGCATGGCCTCCAGACAAAATACAGAGGCCGAGCCCCTGGACGTCGCACTCACAGAGAACAGCACACCCAACTGCACCAACGGTCAGAAAGTGAATAGCGCCGCGCCCAATGGACAGGACAAAGCCATGGAGCCACAGCCCCTTAAACACACTTCAGCCTCATCCAGGATATCCACCTCATCCCCCGAGACTCTCGACCCGGCATTGGACCCTTCCTCGCTGCCGCCCCCAGATCCAAGTCTGGAGACCGGAAACTGCAGCACACAGAATGATGGTGTTCAGTCCAGCACACCAGCTTGCCCCAGAGACGGTAACTGGTTTCTGAAGCTGCTCCAGGCAGAAACGGGTCGCATGGAGGGCTGGTGTCAACAGATGGAGCAGGAGACCAAAGACAACAAGCTGTCAGAGGAGGGTATGTGACAGATCTTTCAGCTGAGCCATATGGTGAATTTACAGGATTAAACTGTTGCTTCATGAAAATCATAACAAAATGCTAAATTGAGGCCTTTACTATGCAACAAATATGATGTTGATTTTTTTTTTTCTTTCTTTCGCAAATAATTTCCATCAGCTTACTTGCAAGTGTTGGTTTTTGTTACTGTTATTGTCATTAAATTCACACATGCAAGGTGATCATTTTTAGTAAAGAAAACTAAGTTTGTCCTTGTTCATATAGACAGAGTGAAATAAAATAATATATTTTCCATTACACTGGAAAAAAAAATCTTTTCAGCCTTATTGCACTGCTCTAAGTGGTAGTGTACTCCATTGTTTGTTCCCGTTCCATATTCATATTTCATATTCCCTATATTGAGGTTCACCGACAGGGTATTAGGTCATACCTCCTCTCTGTTGACTTTGGACAGTGAAACAAAGCATTGCGTGCTCATTACCGCCACTGGCTCACAGTAGCTCTGCTCATTAGAGTGGGAGTGAGTTTTGGTTTAGCTGTAATAGAGCTGCCGCAGAGTCATTTCCCTTCACATCTCCCAGAATACCACTCGGGCTTTTAGGCAGATCTATCTCTGCAGTGTCTTAAATATGAATGAGCAAGTAGAGGGGGAGCTTTAGAAGTTCCGTCAGATTATCATTCCTCCTTCTCTCTGTAGACCTGAATTACGAGTTACCATTTACATGCAAATAAAATGCAGAAAGTAGCCGAATAAAGAGTAGGTTGTTGTCCTTTTAGTAAAGATAGAGTGTGTCAGTTACTCATAAGAAAATCACTTACTGGCACATAATGATATATGGTAACATAAATATTCCATTGCTGTACAACAGAAATAGATGGAAAATAGGCTGCCTTTCTCATGTGCTGATGCACTTTTATAAACCTTTATAGACTTCTACTCCTGCTGAACTGCAGAGTGGGTCTTAACCTCATATTATCCCTATTTGGGCAATAATGGAACTCAAAAGTCAAACCCTTTGCAGCTGTTTATGTACCTTTTATATATGTCTGTTTTTATTCTTATTTTTTAACATTCCCATTGTGCTGTTGTAGTGTTGGGGACAATTCGCAGTGCGGTTGGCAGTGCCCAGCTTCTTATGTCACAGAAGTTTGAACAGTTCAGAGGGCTGTGCAATGAGAATTTGGTAAGTAGCTCTACTGATTCCTTCTTGATCTGTTTAATGCTACATCATCCTGTTGTCAAATTCTTATGGAAGCCTTTGCTCTAATCTTTCTGCTTTGAGTCAGTGTGTAGATTTTATTCACCTGGCTTATATGTTAAAACCACCAAAAACAAAATGAGGAATTGTTTTCTAGTATATTTTCTCTTTCTTTGGAAGATGGCTGTTTGGGAAATATTGTTTTTAGAGGCATTTCATTAATTCTATTATTGCTGAAGCCATTCATCCATCATTTCTCCATGTCTTGTCTTTTTCTTGTCACTAGAACGTAAATGCCAACCCCAGACCAACAGCACAGGATCTGGCAGGGTTCTGGGATCTGCTGCAACTCTCTATAGAGGATATTAGCATGAAGTTTGATGAGCTCTACCAACTGAAAGCCAACAATTGGCAAATCCCTGAGGAGTCACAAAAGAAGGTGAAGATTTTCTTGTGAAATGTATTTGAACATCATTATATTAATGTCATAGATGATGTCACAAAAATATATTTTTACTTTTATTAACTACTACATTATGCCTTATTTTTCTCGACTTCATGTCTTCTATAGGATGAAAACAAGCAGCTTCCATCATCTGTGCCAAAGAAGCAGTGTAAGCCCAAACTGTCAGCGGGGAAGGACAGGAGTGTGGACTCTGCTGTGGACAAGCAGCGGCAAGAAGCCAGAAAGCGTTTGATGGCAGCAAAGCGTGCAGCATCAGTGCGACAGAACTCAGCCACGGAAAGCGCTGACAGCATCGAAATCTACGTCCCCGAGGCCCAGACCCGCCTCTGAGAACAAACCAGCAGCGATTATTGAGAGAAATCCTAACTCACTTCAGACTTTTCACTGACACAAACACTCAAATCGGAGACGAACACACAGAAGTACAACGGATGCACAGAGGCCGATCCCTCTTAGCAGCACAGCTGATAACAAGAGTGTGAGGATCAAAACAATCCAGAATAATGCAGATCATCACTCTGCTGCCATTGGACAGAAACAACCAGATGTTTAATACTATTGTTATTATTGATATTATAATAATTATTATCTCCTAAAATATATCAAGACTGTCTTAAATGTGCAAGTATCTTGGATAAGGACATCCTGTACCTTGTGAGCTGAAGAATCTTGGTATCCCAGAAGTTTACTCTCCTAATTTCCTTCACTGCTGAGTCTACCGGCAGTTGTTGCTGCCTGGTTTACAAGCTGAGCTACCATCCACACACACTCAGGATACACATGCAGGTGTACTCACTGTCCACAGAGTCTTCCTGTTCTCCTGTTCTCTATTTGTATTAGGCTGCCACTCATTGGGTGTGGTGTGTACGCTTTAATGTGCAAGAATTATAAGATGATGTTAATGTACTCAGAGGTTAAAAATGCAGAGAACCAGAGGAAGGCAGTAGCATATATATTATAAATATCACACTATTACAATGTTCATTTTGTAAATGTTGTATACCAGATTATTTGTTAGAAAGAGGTCAGTGTTCAGTACCAAGGTAGTTTTTTATAGATCGAGTACATGTACTGTCATGAAATATTAGCACTTGATGCAATCATTCACTCCACCTCTCTCGCTTCCTCTCCTTTTCACAAACACACACTGCACAGTCTGTGTCTGTGAATACTCATTGTTAAAGTCTTAAATTTGTTTATTTTTGTGAAGGCATGTGAGGAATGACTGCGCAGCCAGTGAGCTTCAGTGGAATGTATGAAACGTACGCATTTACAGCTCATTCTGACTTGATCACTGCACTTTTCCATTCACCTCAGATCAAGTTTGCCCACCTCTTTCACTGCATCCTCATGTGATGTAGGGGACCAAGACATTCTCCACTTTATATGGCATTCCCATTCAACCAGGCTGTGTGATAGGGTGGGGGTTTATGTGCTACTGGAAAGGAAATGGAATAGCAATAATAAAATGTAAATTTATCTCAGCAAGCAATGCAACAGGTACCAGGTCTTAAGTTATTTTTTCGCAGCTTTTTCCAGTAAGATCTCCTTTGACCTTCTGTGCATGAAGGATGAATGTTATTTCTTGTGCAAAATGATTATCGTCAAAATGACTAAAATCTCAGGTTGAACATGCAAATAGTGAAAACCACTATGGATGGATTATTTATTATAGCTACAAGTGTTCCTCCATACAGTAAGATAAAGTTCACCTAAGGTTTTGGTGCAGTAAAGCACAGGTTTCAAAAGTTTAATTTGATCAAGTCACTCCAGGGATCAACTGATAAGGTTTTTCGTAGCTGATACTGATCAATCTGGGAAACGGATACGTTTTGTTTTTGCACTAAAAATGAAAAAGTTGTCAAATTTTAGTGCAACTTGAAGTCCTACACAATATTTTGTTAACTGTATTTAAGTCTGAAATATTTCACTGTTGCATATTGTCAGGTTTCACACTGGCCTGGAGGGATTATGGAGGGAAGTACTAGTAACTAAATAGACAATTTCTAACTGCAGTGTTGGTAGACGTATAACCATTTAGATGGTCTTATTATTAATGGGGTCTTTTACTCTACAGATCAGCAGCTGCATCAGAGCCAAAGTAGCACATTTTAAAATGCATTTATTTTGTGGGATATTGGATGAAAAATGCTGATATTAATTGTACGGTGTTGAATGTATCGGTCAAGGCCTATAATCGGTTGATCCCTACTTCACTACCCTTTCTGGAAGCCTGAACTCCCACCCGTGATTGTTGAAAAGGACTAACTGTGGTACATTTTTAATTTAAATTATAATCTCACGCTATGCTTTGTGATATCTGAAATTAGGTCAACCTAAAAATGGCTTGACTTCTTTAATTATGATAATTAATGGTGCTGCGAGGGATTTCATATTGTGCCAATAAGGCGGTGATCAACATTTCAATGTCATTTGATAAACTTTTATTTAAAGTGAATTTTTTATTTAATCTGCTTGTGATTATAGCAGTCTGTGTGCTCATTTTCAGCGAAGTTTTGTGTTTGAACTGGTTCTCTAAGCTATGCCTTGTCTCATTCAGCCTCGTGACACTTTCCTTGTGAGACTGGAATATTTGGTTTTCAGTTTTCTCAAATAGAAACACAAGTGCCAAGGGTACATGAGTGTAACTGGGCATAGCCAATAACTCATTAGTGTAGCTTGACAGTCACTAGTTTTTTCTTTTGTTTTTTTGTTTTGTTTTTTAAGTAAGAGCTGGCTCTCCCCCTACTGGTCAGTCCTTACATGACACTCCAGACATCTTGATCTGCTCCATTTTGAATCTTTAGTTTGCAAGAAATGAAGTTGAACTGGGAATGCTGACACAACACAGTGTTGTTGATTTTCTTATTCTCTTATTTGTATTACATCAACAATGGACATGTACATTTCATTGTCCAAAGAAATCATTAAACATCCCTTTGCTACATGTCCTTGTCATCATTCTTGCTGTCTTTACTATTGCACTCATCCATAATATGATGGTAATATTAGCTGCTCAGTTAATATTACACCTAAATAAACCATAAGCATTAGATTATACCTTTTAAATGTTACTGTGTAATCTTTAAGAAAGCATGGCCTTCTTAATACAAAATATACAAAGATCCTTGCCAGTAAATTTTCAGTACTCCTTTATATGGGTCTTGCAAATGATCTGAAAGTATTCAGTGTTTGTAAGGCATTCAGGGTGCGTACTGTAAATGAGTTCATAACTGTGACATAGTGGAAGGTTTGTTTTTAATATATCATTTGAGAGCTGGATCCCTTTACTTGCCAACTTACTGAACTTTAAGAGCGCATGACCTGATCAGGGATCTTCAGACAGTTTGTTTACCAGTACTTCCTGAGTTTTAAAGGGCTACAAAAAGGATGATCAGAAGGTGTGACTGTGAAGGGAGACTATGTGGATGTGCTATTCAACCACCATGTGGATGAGGCAGTATCCCCTGGTGAAGAAAACTGCAGAATTGTCCGGATCTTCAGCAGAAACACGGTCAGTACCAGTTGTCATGAATATGTTTATGGTAATATTTGGGTTATCGTGTATCTTTGATGGACAGAATCACATTCTGACTTCAGAAACTGTCAGTGTGACTACATATCTACTCATGGCGTCTGTAAGAGATCCAGCAAGGAAAAAGCAAAAACTATGTAGTTTCAAGTTATCTTGTACTGATGGACATTATTTTTAATAAGCACATATCTTGCAGACGAAGGGTTGTTTAATGTTATGGTGTATTAGTTAGACACTGTGAGGCTAGTTTCTTTAAGAGAATAAAGAATTGTGATTGAAATTAGTTATGTGGCATATTTTCTGTATTAAATAACCTGTAGAATTAAAGGGGAATGCCACTCAATTTTGAAATGCATGTATGTTTTTGTTGGATATATGTTTAAACCAATTACCTCAATTCTTTTAATTGATGTTATTGGATTTGAAAAAGGAGAAATAATGTTCAGAAAACCTCTCTTTGTGATTCAAAGACACTTATGTTTTCTTTTTTGTGATCGGTTGTTTTTATTGTTTTATAACCCAAATAAAACATGGGTCAGCAAAACACTTGGATTGGTCCCCCTTAGTAGGCCTATGTACATGATCACATAAAAAACATAGGTAATAGCAAAGTACAATAAAATATGAACACACAATATGTAGGTAAAACATCAGATTAGGACAAATATATGATCACATCAGAAGTTTTTGCCACCCTATTCACATTTCATCTACATAAGCTTTCCTTCATCTTCAGTCTTTGTGTTTACCGATTACACTGTTTTTTTGTTTTGTTTAGTTTTTTTTGTTTGTTTTGTGGAGAAAAGCAGATCAGTATTTAACAGATTTCACAGGTTTCTTTGGCAGATTGATGATGATATGTGACTTTTTTACTAAATTGTTGTGGTTGCAATTTTATACAACACAGTTAAAACCAACATAGACTGAACAATTCACACATCACATCAGTACCAACTCGTTGAATTTAGTGGCATTCTCATTTAAAGGAGGATGTGATCACAACCACAAACAGATGTTTCAGCACCTCCTGCAGGTTAACACGGAATAACCCAAAAAAAAAGTGTCATGTCAGTGGTGAACACAAACATTTTTTTTTGGACAATTTATTTAGTTGCATAATATACAAATCTATTATTCATTCATCTTCTATACCCGTTTTATCCTCACTAGGGTCACGGGGGTCACATGGAGCCTATCCCAGCTACTTA
>JAQQZY010000027.1:12681692-12693815 GCA_030068375.1 Ostorhinchus rueppellii | reverse complement strand
ATTAAATTAAATTAAATTAAATTAAATTAAATTAAATTAAATTAAATTAAATTAAATTAAATTAAATTAAATTAAATAGGCATGGCCAAGATGGTGTGACTGTTCTGTTCATGGAGGTTGTTAACTGGAAAACTATGAACCTTTAGGGAAATAATTACAACCATTTCTTACACCACAATCATATACTGTCCATGCAAAAAAAAAAAAAAAGTTACTAGCTTTAACTAATCAAATAGGTTGCACAAGTGCTGTGATGATTAATATGTTCCATCTGTAACAAGTTCTTTAACTGATGCGGTGTGTAACTTCTAATTTCTTCAACCATCAGTTTAGAGAACATGAAGTCTGGACTGTGTTTCAATGGCAAAGGTCTAATGAGGCCAGATTGACCCTGTTCCAAAGTGATTGATGCATCGCTGTAAAGAGATTACCCATCATGCCTAGTGCCTACAGAACAAGCCAGTGGGGGCAATGTTATGATCTGGGGTTATCAGGTCGAGGTTCAGCAACATTATGTGTTAAAACATGTGGTCAGATGACTACCTATGTGTGGAAGAGATTTTCGGGGAGAATGGGGTATCATTTTCACACAGATTCCAGGCTGAACCCCATTTAAAAGACTTGATGCACTGGTCTGACTTTTTCCATCATCGGTACAAAATCTTGGCAAAAATAAAATTTAAAAAGATGCGACCATGATTGAAAATAAACATTGTGACACGGTGAATACATCGCTTAATCACAGGTAAAGCTCAACAAAATACAGTTTGTTTTTTTAATACGTTTAATTATTTTTTTTAGATTCAGATTCAATTTATTGTCATTGCACATGTAAATGCACAGCAACGAAATGCAATCAGCCAGTGTGACTTATAAAATATACAGTATTTTCAATATCCATACTATGTACAACAATAGGCATAACATATACAGACTGAGTACCAAAGACGTTGTAGTGTATTTATTTCGCGGTATCTTCTTTGGTCAAATCGTTATTTTGAAAATCCAACCGGAAGCCATCGTTACACTGCAGTGATTTTTGCATTGGGGAACTTCCGGTGGCTTCAGACGCTGGGTGGGAGGAGCTACGACATCCGTGAAGACGACGGGTAGTGTCTAGCGGCATGAAATGTCTGATGGAACAAGTGTAACAAAGAAATAACAATGTCCTTGTTACACCTGCTGTCTGTTGGTGAGTAACGGAACTTCATTTGTCTTCTTCTGGTCGTTACTCTGTTATTTTCGGTCCTGTAGTAAAAACAAAAGTGATGAACTTTGAAGGCCGTGACTGGACCCCGAATGGTGTTGAATGTGACAAGATGTCACATTGATGCAACTTCTGCTGTCAATGTAAATGTAGGAGCCGGGAGGAGGGTAATATTTTCATTTATAGGCTGTAATGTTAGATACGTTACACGGATAATTCTCGTTTGAGTTCCCAGGTTTGACGCAGTTAAAACTTAGCATTGTGCCGTTTTATCGCATATCTATTACCTGTAATAGTGCACATTCATGACATACAATCACAGTCAGGTTCATATACTGTAGATATAAAGAATGACAAGAAGCCAAAAGCCACAAGAACACCAAAGGGTTTGTCTTTATTTATTTATTTATTTATTTATTTATTTATTTATTTTTTTGTCCAAAGCATAGACTATAACATTAATTCATTCATTCAAGCTTTATTACGGACACAAAAACTTGGTCCATAGGATAAGATTAAAAAAAAAAAAAACAGAAAGAAAGAGAAATTTGCACAACCTTGTAAAGAATGTCAGGTGTTCTGTTGCCTCTAAGAGCCCAGCTGCTGTATCATCTGTGAGCTGTTGATATGATCCTCCTATGGCCTGTCCTCTACAGAGAAATGCTGACCTCATCTCGCCACTGACCAGAGTTCATTGAGTTACCAGGCCAGCTATCAAAGGACAGCAGGACTCTGAAGGACCTTGACATGGCTGACAAGCAGCCGAAACCTGCTGCTGCATCAGAAGGCTCAGCTGAAAGTAAAAGGACGGACATCAGGGTCAATGAGAAGAAATGCTGTGAGTAAATTGTTTTTTCCTGTGCAACAGCAGGTCTGGAAGAATGCACTAACCTGTTCTGCATTAATAATTGAACCCTGTGCACCTTTTAGTATTTGTTAGTCATTAGATAATTGAATATAGTAGCACTAGAGTCCAAGTTGAGTGTTTCTTGTAAGAACCTTTCATACCACATTGCCCTTGGGTAAGACGAGATGATAAGGTTTCCACTTATTGTTAAATGTCAACCATTTGACCCTCCTGCTGTGGGTGTATTTGTAAAGGCAGGTCCTACAGCAGCATACCTTTGTGTGACGGTAATACTTGAGCGACAGGTTAATGTTCTGCTGTCAGCCAGGGAAAATGTCACTTACTCCGGCGTCATTTCATCACAGCCCTTTCAGACATCATTATTCAAATGTGTGAGATGCATTTGGTATAAGCACAGTAACTACTTCTTCCTGCTGCTTTCTCAAGCTGCAAATCTATTTGGAGAATCTTGGGTCAAGTCTGGTCTTGCCAAGTCTTTGTTTTGACAGATCCATTTTCTGTGAGCTGAAGATGGCCTTTTGTGGACACTGAAGAAAGTAGAGGAAAAAACTCAGCTCAAATATTTTCCATTCGACAGTAACAGCAATAATGTTCATTCATTCATTCATCTTTTATACCCGCTTTATCCTCACTAGGGTCACAGGGGTCGCATGGAGCCTATCCCAGCTACTTAAGGGCGAAGGCGGGGTACACCCTGGACAAGTTGCCAGTTCATCGCAGGGCTAGCAATAATGCTACAGTGGATTACTTAACCGGGTTTCTAAGCAGCCAGACTTTAATAAACATTAACAAGAATGTGAATGATGACGATGATATGAGTGAGACATTATACAAAACTTTAACCAGTTTGTAGTTGGATGATGCAGGTCTGACACAGCATTCCCTCTCTTTACTGTCAGTGTATACTGTGTGCAAATATATCTAAGCTGAAGTCTGTATATATGGAGCAGGTTTAAGTAAAAAAAAACAAAACTTTAAATCTTAGAGGAGAAGACGACATGTGGAACATATTGTCCTGCATGACTAATGATTAAAATCTCTGTCTGTGGTTCCTATGCATGCAAATGTCCCGCAGCTTGGGCATCCTACATGACCAATTCTCCAACAGTCATAGTGATGATTGGTTTACCTGCCAGGGGGAAAACCTACATGTCCAAGAAGCTGACACGCTACCTCAACTGGATCGGAGTGCCAACTAAGGGTCAGTACAGAAGACAGTTTGAGTTTCATGCATATTGTGACATTTTAACCATCTTTAAGAAACAGGAAGAATAGTTGAGAGATTGCAGACCTTTAACCTCTTTCATACACCACTATGTTGTAAATATGCTATAAGTTACTGACTCCAACCTCATTATGTTTCAGATGGATAGACAGGCAGACAGACATGTACACACACACTAGTCTACAGTCTATGATACAACCAGAGAAACCCAGTTGCTGTCCCTTTGAAAGACAAGGGTAATGAAGCGATAACAAGCCAAAGTAATATCTAAAAGGGTTATATGTAGTATTAATACTCCAAGCTATAGGATAGCCAAAACAGCCAACAAAACAACGCTATGTATGTACAGAATGTATCACTCACTGAATAAAGTATAAAGCTCATTGTTTAAAGCTATACACCTGTACTATGGTATTATCAAGATTTCTTTTTCCAGTACAAAAACAACTCAGCCAGCTATTTTGATAGCTGTTAAAAGGTTACCGTGTCAGCTGATAGGTTACATTATAGGACTGTTAGCTCAATTTATACAGGCATCTGTACAATGGTATCATCAAGTTTTATTCTTCAGTCAGTCTAAATAACACTGTCTTGTAATCTTTACGTGCTGCATCAGCTGATAATTTACATTATTTCTCTGTTAGCTTAGCTCTGTTTTTAGACACAAATCAGTGACAGTAAAACCACAAATCACCTCTTCTATTCTTTACAGTTTGTGTTGTCAGTAGCTGGACTAAAGATCTGTTATCAGTTGTCCAAACAAAGTCAGAATTGTCCCAGTTTTGTCTAAACTATGGATCAACAGGCGGCCAATTTAGCAAAGATAATAACATCACATAATAACTTTATACCTTCAAAAGCAAACTCATCCGTGAAGAAGAAACACTGTAATTTCAGCTCCATTCTTTTCATTTAGTGTCCAGTGGTGAAAACAACCACAACGCTCCAATTTTTTTTTTTTTTTTTATCATTTTGTCACTTTATTTGACTCTAAAAGTGGCTTCTTAGCGGTTCTCATTCCATCTCATCACTTTCTCACACGTTGGGTAAAGACCCTGTGTCACTACTTTTAAACACCCTCAGAGACCCACAGAGGGAATTACTACTCACAAGTCTTCCAAACTGTTGGGGTAAAAATATTCAGTTCACATCTCTACAGTTCCGTTCATAACTTCAGGCTTTTTCATTCTGAATACTCTAATGATACTCATAATTGAATACTATAAAGTACAAATACTACACATAGCATCTTTAAATGAGAATAAGATGAAAGTCATGTTTTTGTTCATAATTCTGCTAATCAGAGCCACTGTTTGTAGCTGTAGACTTAGAGTTTGTTGTTAGATACATGGAATGCAGGAGAACTGCTTTGCCAGAAACAACTAAGGTAAAGGTCAGAACTCAACAGAAAACAGACTCTAATTCTTTCCGTTGGTTCTTTGTGTCTTGTCCTGTCTGTCCTCTTTGGTTCTCTTGCAGTGTTTAACCTTGGAGTTTATAGGAGGGAAGCCGTGAAGTCATACAAGTCTTATGACTTCTTTAGACATGACAACAAGGAGGCAATGCAAATTAGAAAGTGAGTACCTTCTTAGTCTTGTGTGGAATTAAATATCAGTACTGGAGTGAGCTCTGTTTCATATTTAGCTCACAGGGACGGCTGTAAGGATTATTTAAGCCTATAAAAACATGGTATTGCTTACAAAGCACACTGCAGATCTGAGTGCACTGGGTATTTTCAGTGAAGGACAGCCTGTTTAATGACTCTCTTGGATGGTGTTCATTTAATAAAGGGTGCTTTGATTACAGTGGATCATGTGTTTATAGATTCAATATTATGATCAGTGTGCTTGCTGTTTCCACAGACAGTGTGCTCTGGTGGCACTGCAGGATGTCAAGTCTTATCTAAATGAGGAGGGAGGCCAGATTGCCGTAAGGATGCAAAAAATCCAACAATATTGTATTTGTCTTTGCTGTTAATAAATCTGTTAATAGGCCTGACTGTCCTCTGCTCTCTGTCAGGTATTTGATGCTACAAACACCACCAGAGAAAGGAGAGAACTTATCCTTAATTTTGCGAAGGATAATGCATACAAGGTTAATGAATTTAATAATATTACCTGAATCAATTTATTGATTTTTAACAACCCTCAATCACTTGTAGCTGACTTTGTTTGCAGGTTTTTTTTGTGGAATCCATTTGTGATGATCCCGATGTTATCGCTGCAAATATTCTGGTAAATGATGTATTTATTCTTGAACAATTTTATGGACACACATTTTAACTTGAAGTGGTAGTAGTGTGTGTTTTGCTGAACAACCTCTACATAACTGTCTTTTCCACAAAGGATGTGAAGGTGTCCAGTCCAGACTACCCTGAGAGAGGCCGAGAAAGTGTCATGGAGGACTTTCTGAAGAGGATAGAGTGCTATAAAGTAACTTACCAGCCTTTAGATCCTGACCAACATGACAAGTAAGATGTTAAGTTAAACTCATGTACTGTAGGTGTACTTTTTCTTTTTGTTTTTTTGTTTTTTTTTAATACTAATGTCAGCAAACAGTTGTAAAACTCAGTATGCAAAAGGACACTGAATGAACATGCACTTACAGAAGTTATCCAGTAGGTGGGAACAGTAGCTCATTTGTAATGTCAAACAGATGGTTATTGTCTGGAAGTTGTTGAGCTCTGATAAGTGCAGCTAATCCCAAATGTACTAAGGCCACGTAGTTCAAGGAAAATAACATTGATTCATTGCAAGGGTGAATTTTTTTTTTGGAAGTTTTCTAAAAGACTCAAATGTTGATCGATGTCTATTACTTATACATCAGTACACTAATATACATTTCTTAAGTCAACAATAATATTAATTTCTTCATCTGCATTTCCAGAAAATCTGTTTATGTGAATCTATTCTGCAGTTGTGTTAAGTTTTCCTGACATTGAGTTATTTGTACAGAATGTCCCGGAGTATCTGATAGAAATGTCTGATTACACCCATATGTTTAGACTACACTAAAACTTCAAAATAGCACTTCCCTTCTCTTGCATAACTTTTGAAAGACTTCACTTTTTATCTTCTACTGAATGACCCTCTGTTGTTTTGTTTTCTTTATGATTTACAGGAACTTGTCCTTCATCCAGGTCATCAATGTTGGCCGTCGTTTCTTAGTCAACAGGGTACAAGATTACATCCAGAGTAAGATTGTCTACTACCTCATGAATATCCATGTCCACTCCCACTCCATCTACCTCTGTCGGCACGGAGAGAGTCATCATAATGTGGAGGGACGCATCGGAGGAGACTCTGAACTGTCTGACAACGGGAAGCAGGTGTTTCTGATTTAGACAGTTATGGACAGTAAAACAATATGTTTTTACACAATATAAAATATCAAGCAGGCGGTAACTATTAGATAACACTTTGCACATGGGGTTTTTGGCATAAATCCTGTCCGCTTCAATAAATCCTTCAATAGCTTCAATAAAATCCTGCTGTTACAAATAAAGATGTCATGGCCTTGAAGGAAAGAATTATATCAGTACATCCATCATCTAAGTTCTGGGCAATATTTATGCTTTTGTTAGTGTTGTAACTCACACTCACACTCCTTTCAAACCCATGTTAAATGTCCCCTTATTTACTCTCAGTTTTCAGCAGCTCTGAAGTCTTTTGTTGAAGAACACAGTTTGACTGACCTGAAGGTTTGGACGAGTCAGCTGAGGCGTACCATTCAGACAGCAGAGGAGCTGGGGGTTCCTTATGAACAATGGAAAATCCTGAATGAAATAGACGCAGTATGTCCTCTGTCATAGTATTGAGCAGTCACACAGCAACAGCCTGTTTATAGTAAATAAAGAAATGTTTTATTGTGGGTTTTTTTTTTTGTTATTGTATGTTTTAGGGAGTGTGTGAAGAGATGACGTACAAGATGATAGAGGAAACATACCCAGAGGAATATGCCATGAGGGACCAGGACAAGTACCACTATCGCTACCCAGGAGGAGAGGCAAGTCTTCACTTTTCTAAAGTGATTAGTGATTTGGGGAATCCTAGGTATGTGTTTGTGTAGCTGGTATCCTATAGAATCTGTTACGTTTATAGCCTTTACAGTGTGTTGAGTTACAACATGATGCTAAAGGAATTAATTAAGCCCAGATGCCTCCAGTACCTGAAGCAGCCACAGTTCTGTCTCTGTTACCATGGTAACACTATTATGCCTGTCACCATATATACTCTATATATCCACATCACTAGCCCTTGTGTATTCCTTGGGGTCAATTTGACCCCATTCTGCTGCCTTTGTCTGTGGGATGTGGATGCGAAAGGCCGCGAAAGGGTTAAAAGAACGTCACTAAAAAACTCAACAAAATAAATCATCAGTCAACAGAACATAATACAAAGCACAAGCTCTTAATGAGCAAGTATCTATCAATCAATCAATCAATCAATCAATCAAGATTTATTTATAAAGCACTTTTCAAGCAAGAATTTGCCTCCCAAAGTGCTTCACACGAAAAAAAAAAAGTCAGAACAAATAATAATAGTAATAGTATTAATAACAATAATAATAAAAGCACATCCCTCCCATCCCTTGAATCGACCCGTCCCTCCACACAAACATACGCGCCCACAATTAAAAACACACGCACTCAAGCGCGCGCACACACACACACACACAACTTGATAAAATGGCTTGGCACTAAGATTAAGGGTAAAAGGGTGAGGAAAGGCCACCGATGAGTAGCCATCCACACAGGGAGGCATCCTAGCCTGCAACCACTGGGAGTACCGCCACAGAGACCCACCACAGACCAAACAGACCAGGGCAGGCTCTATAGATGCAGAGCCCCCCAGTCCTCCGGGCAGGAGGGATCCCCATGACGACGTCCCCGTGGGCAGACAACATGACTCCCTGCGTGGAGGGCCCCCATGAGAAAACGCTGGAGCTAAAAACAGTAAGAAAATAAAAACTAGGATAAAAAAAAGTCTAAGAATTGTTAAAAATAATAAAAGGCATGATAAATAGATTTAAAAAGTATTTTAAAACAGTAAAATATAAAAACTCAGAGCATAATCTAAACCAAGTTAATATTCCAAGAGCAGTGTATTCTCATGAATAATTTCAGAAAACAACAGACCAATGTGAAAAACTTTGGACCGTTAAGCTAACACTGAGCAGATGCAGCACTACAGGTATTATTTATCTGCTACTAAAACTGATAAAATGAGACAAAGAAGAGCAAAACTAAAGGTCACATGATGAACTGATGATCATGAATTTTGTCTTACCTTTGCTGTTTTCTGAACATAATTTGGCTTAGATCAGGGGTCTCAAACATGTGGCCCGGGGGCCAAATGCACCCTGCCAAAGGTTCCAATCCGGCCCACAGGATGAATTTACAAAGTGCAAAAATTCCAGTCAAGGCTGTCGAACTCTTTTTAGTTCAGCTTCCACATACAGACAGATATGATCTACCGTAAAATAATTGCATAATAACCTACAAAACATAGTGAGACCATATTTTCTTCTTGAGTTGATGTGAAAAAAATATTACACTATGTCTATAAATAATGACAAATTCAAATTTTCGTCTTTATTTTAGTGCAAAAAAACCATTAAATTATGAAAATATTTACATTTCCAGACTATCCTGTAACAATAAAATGTGAACATGAACAATTATGAACAACCTGAAATGTCTAAAGAAAATGAAGCACAATTTTAATAATTTTCTCCCTGTTACTCAGTGTTTAGTGTCTTTACAGATCTGATCCATAATGTACATGTAGAAATGATACAGTAAATTAAGGCATAATATTGTTAAAATTCCACTTATTTTTTAGAGAAATTTCTTTTTTATCAGGATATTCACATCTGTTTCATTTGGATAGTTTATAAAAGTAAGTATTTTCATAATTTAGTGGATTTTGTTTTTTGCACAAAAACAAAGACAAATCATTATAGGTTATTATGCTATTATTTTACTGGTCTGGCACACTTCAAATCACATCGGGCAAATGTGGCCCCAGAAAGAAAATGAGTTAGAGACCCATGGTTTAAATGAAAGAAGCCCCTGCTATTAACTAATCCATTGTTTTGTGTGGTTTTGAAATTATTCCCACAAACAAACAAGTGGTGCAGGGCTCATCAGCTTAAAAAAAATTACTGGAACACATATAAACGTGTAATTGACAAACTACCGTCCTGATTTGTATCCTCTGCTTCTGTCTGTAGTCCTACCAGGATCTGGTTCAGCGGTTGGAGCCAGTCATCATGGAGCTGGAGCGACAGGGCAACGTGTTGGTCATCTGTCATCAGGCTGTCATGCGCTGTTTGCTCGCCTACTTCCTGGACAAGAGTGCAGGTTAAACACAGTAAATTATTCTGCCTTGATTTCTTTACATTTGACATACATCTTTATTCATACAACAGCACTTCTGAACCGGTCTTACCTTGGAGTGCCATTAATTCCTGACCCATCTTTATAGAATTCAAGCCAAGCAAACACTTATTTTCAGTTTCGTATTTAGACTCTTTATATTCTTTAAATTTTTTTGTCCTAATAAAGTCTCTGCTTTGTAAATGCTTAAAATGGTCCTGATTTTGTAGATTATAGTTGTCCTTAAGGTCAAGCAGGTAGCATTTTTAAAGTTACTGAGTTAAGAAGAGGGTCCAGTTTTTCCAACATCCTTCTCCTACATCCTTTTGTAGCCTCAGATTATCAGCGATCTGCTCCATATGATGCAACTGATTCACAATATTTATAAAGGTGTCCACTGAAGGGCTGTGTTTTTGAAGCCAGCCAGCTTTCTTGCTGGCTGCCATAAAAATCTTTAGTAAATAAGAATCATTCTTGTTTAAATCCCCCGGGGGAAGTCTAAGGTATAGTGTGGGAAAAGACATATGAACCTCAAAACCTAGAGCTTTAGAGATTGTTTTGGACACTTCCTCCTAATACAGCCTGATAAAGGGACAAGACCAAAATATATGAGCATGATCTACCATTATTCCACTGTACCTCCAGGATGGGGTCCCCATTTGTCTAGATTTTTGATTAGGGGTTATGAAATATCAGTGTTTTTCCAGCAGATGTCTCTCCAAGGTAGTGAGTTTGTGGAGGAGATTTGTGTTTCCTATATTGTGTTACACATTTCCTCTGTCTTCTCTATATTCATCTCTTTCTCCCACTTTTGTTTAATGTATATTGTTGAATATTTGTTCGCTCTTTCAGTTTTACGTGGCATTTAAATTTTGGTATTTTGATTCTGAAAGTGGCAAGTGTTTGACACTGCTCACTCAGTGAAGGCAAAACAGACTCAAACATTGCAGTAAATTTTCAACAACAAATGAGATTGTGCAGGATTTTCCTTCATTGTTCACTGGGGTTTCAGTCCCTTTTGGAATTCAGTGTTTAGTTGTTTTGCTTTTGAACAACAGTGTGAATGCAGGTGACAACTTAAAATTATACCTTGTCTGAACAAAAGAAAAAAAATAGAATATGAGTGTGAACGTACATCTGTAGAAATGAATGTTGTCAGAGAACTAAGCTTGTTCAACCGATCTTTTTTAATCCAAAACTTTGCAACAATTCCACAACAAATCTGTAATCCACCAGTTGAGAAAGCTGATCATGGAGCATATTTCATAAGAACTCATCAAAGTGTCTCAAATGAAGAGAAGAAAAATGAAAGAAGTGGAAGACTAGAAGAACATTGTTATTCATAAAGATACAAATATAATTGTCTCTCAAGGTGATATTTAATCAGACTAAAACACTATGTAAGTGTTTCAGAGTCATATTGGTCCCCAGAGGGTTATCAAGCTAAGCATTTCTATGAGTGTAATTGAAGACAATCTTGAAATAGATTTAATTATACAGTATACAGGAACATTTGCATGTATTATACAGAAATAAGTGATCTTAAAAGTGCTCAGAATCCATTAGCAGCAGGAAAGTCAGTGGATTTTACAGGTCATCTGACCTTCTGTGCTGACGAACATACCTGAGCATCCTTGTGTAACAGGATTAAGGATAGGCCTCGAAAGCTTGTTTGGTTAGTGCTTAAGATCCAGGCCCAAAACCATGTAAAACTAGTGCAGTCCTAATTGAAGTAGAGTGGCCTGTAATTGCAGTGAACTGAATAAATTACAGAAATAATAATAATAATAATAATAATAATAATAATAATAATAATAATAATAATAATAATAATAACAACAACTCGAAAAGCATTCGGAGAGTGCAGACTTCTGCCAAGGTAGTGTTTGTATTTTATTTTATTTTTTTAAGGTAGTGTGTGTACTTTCCTCCACTAGATGGTGCTGAATGGCCTCATATACAACTCTGTGCCACCATGTCCTATCTCGCAATGATAAAGAATCCTTTAAAAAAATTCCTGGATCCAGATGGTGTTCCAGGTTGCCTTCAAAATTTAATCATCTCTTTCTTGACCCAGAGTGGACATATCCTGAAAATGACATCAAAATCCATCCACAACTTTTTGAGTTATGTTGCTAACAAACAAACCCACAAACCCTGACAAAAATCATAACCTCCTTGGCGGAGGTAATACCTGATAAGATGAAACTATTGATCCTACAACAGAGAATTTCAAAGCAACAGGATAAAGTGCAGGTCAAAGACAAGGTATAGTAGTAAGAGTAATAGTAAACATAGTAACAGAAAATATTTTGTTGGAATCTAAGTTTAAAAACAAAAATAATCTATCAAATTGGACATTTTGCATAGATTAACTCATTCACTGCCAGGCGTTTTCAGAACAGAAACCCCCATACTGCCAGGCGTTTTAGAGCATTTTGACT
>JAQQZY010000027.1:12624574-12635333 GCA_030068375.1 Ostorhinchus rueppellii | reverse complement strand
ATTTTAAGCAATATAGTTAAAAAAAAAAAAAAAAAATGCTCCAGGAAAAACATCTCCTACTCTACCTTTAACCTCTTCACGCCTGAATCGATTTGCAATTGTGGAAAAAAAATTTGACTTGTGTTTTTTCTTTCAAGAAGATAGCAGTTTGGTTGCATTTTAGAGCGGGTGGTGGGGGTGGTGGTGGTGGTGGTGGTGGGGGGGGGGTGTTGATGTGAATTTGCGTCAATAGGCGTCATGGGGTTGATGTCTGGCGACAGTCAAGACCATTTTATGATTACTTAAAACATAACTCTTACATCCAGCTCCTTTAAGAAATAGACCTTATGAATTTATCTACACTAATGAGGCCACAAATATAGAAAGAGACACTCATGGTCATATATTAAAAACAAGAAAAATTCTTCTAACCGGCCGTTATATTATGTCAAAACAGAGAATATGCACGGCTGCATTCCACTAATGCCAAGTGAGAAAAATATGAACTGACCCTTTCACCTGTATTGAAAGACATCCTGCTTTCATTCCAAGTTCCAGGCGAGGGAGGGATGATCAGCGTGTGAGAAAAATGACAGGAATGAAAAGCGAGGATAAGGAGCAGACAGGTGACTCAGTCGTCGTGAGTGTGTGTGAGCCTGGCAATAGCTCACTCAACAGGAGGTGAGCTTTATCACATTTCTTCTCTCCAGACAAAACACGCAGCTCTAAACAAGGACAACGCTGTTCCAAAGTTGTTCTTGTGCACCCAAACAGCACATGGCAGAGTTGGAGAAGGCACGGTGCCACAACAAACACGCTGCAATTTACATTCCGTCATGCACTGACCACATTTTCTCAGTTATCTATGTTATTTTGGCAAAATCAACTTTTCATTGTTTAGAAGAATAATGAGAGAAAGGAATCCCACCAAAAATAGATTTGAAGTGACAAAGTGGCTGCAAAACACAATGACACACTGTATATTTTCACTGACCACATATGATGTTTGTGTACTGTGTGCAGAGTGGTGTGATTCAATGCTGCAATTCTAAACCCATTGCATGACATTGATGTGTACCAGGCTGGATATTGATTGACCACATCAATAAAAGAAGAGAATAAAAAAATAGCTTGTCATCTGTTTTTCCACTCAGAGCGAGGCTGAGCTCAGATCCGCAGTTCTAGCCTGCTTGTCTTCTTTCACCAGATGTTTCTGCATCGCCTTGATTTATCCAAAAAAGTAGAGGTTTTAGAGTCTGAGCTTTAATTCCCCACACCTGTGTTCTGCCATGGCAAACTCTTTTCTATTTGTTCTGTAGCTAGTCGACCCAGCTCCTGCTGAGCGATGGCTACCACCAAATATAACAGGCAAACAAGTCAGAGAGGCCTGGTTTGGCTTCTCCACAGGCAGACATTTCTAAGAGCATATTTTGCGCCGCAATGAGGACATTTCTACTTTGTCATTCCTTTTTGTCTGAGCATTAAAATTCATGATCTAACACACTACTTTAGAGAAATAAAAGCACACTTTGGGGAAGCAATCCAGAGAAATAGTTGTTGATCATAAATGGAAGAAGGTGGAGAGCATCCATCTGTACTTCTTTACCTACTTCTAGTAAAAACAACAATACTTGGGTGAAAAAAAAAAAATCTAACTCAGTTTCCCACTCTAGTACAAAAAGTCTGAAAGTAAAATTAGACCTTTAAAGAATATTTCTACCAGATGTTTCTGTGAAAAGATTGCATCATGTTTCTATAATAAAAAGACTGCTAAAAGATGCTAAGAAGCTAAACAAGTCCAGTGGTCTGGTTTCTGCCAAGTGTCGAATATAAAATGTCTGACTGTCCAGTCCAAGAAGAAAAACTTCTGAACTATCAAAAACTGATACTTATTTTGATGCTAAAGTCTGGAGACTTGGTCAATATTAGCTTGTTGACCATGACATATTATAAGAGGTATTTAATCTTGGTTGCGAGCACTGCAGCAACAACAAAAAAAAAACAAAACACTTAAGAAGTGGAAATGTCCCACATGGAAATACTAGATGAATGATTTTGTGTCTAGTTGCACTCCAGAGAAAATACTCTGTTCTTTTTCAGCGTCTTACTATTATAGGGCTGTAATGATCAACGTAATGGAACTGGACTTTATTATTTTGTAGTAAATCTATTTTCATTTTATATTGTTACTTATTGGCCTAATTTTCCCTAACAATTCTCAACAATTTGACTGATAGGTGTTGTGTCATTGTGGTGTTAATTAGTTACTTGTGTTTTTTTTTAACCCATAAAGATCCAGTGCTACGTTTGTGTCATTTCCCAAATGTATTTTTATCTCCATTTAAACCTTGAAGTGATTTATCACTATCTATTCTAATATTATCTTCTGTATTTTAGTGTTTTTCAATGAAAATCAGGTATTTTACTGTATTTAATTCACTGATCAAGTAAAAAAAATCATAAAAACCTCCTATTTAAGTTGAGGGTTATTATATCAAAAACAGAGAAAACTGAAGAAAAAGTGACTTTTTCAGCAAAATATATCATGAACTGAACATAAACCCAGTGTGTCTGTCCACTGTCATTGATCCAACTCCATGGGTTTTACTGGTGAATCAATGCTGTAGAAGATGACTGTGTTTCCATGGTAACTACAGAGCCTCTGAACATCCAAATGGGTCATATCTAATGACCATGAGAAGATAAATTGTATTTTACACCAATTATTTACATGTACCGATAGGATTAATGGACCAACAGGTATTAAACATTTTAGATCAGCAGATGGGTTTGGAATCTGATGGATGTTTGGGTCTTTATGGGTTAAACCTGAATGTACTGATTCCATGCAATATATGATTGCATCCAAAAAAAAAAAACCGACCCAGAGTGTTAGAATAAAATACTTTTACATTTCCTCATGAAACGATTGTGACAATGTGATTTATTCTTGATAGATTAAGTGTAACTGGGAATCACTGTATTTGGTCAAATGCGATTACTGATGTGGATAAACAGGAAAACAAAGAAATGTGTCTAAAAACAATATGGATGACAGTGTACATCTTTGGAGGAAAAAGAGAAGATGCTTGTGCACTCAAAATAATTAACACCATCTTCAATCGATCAATCAATGTGGAAATTATTTCCATGCTTTTTCATCAGGGTAAAGTCTCCCTTTGTGTCATTTTCATCCTGTTGTGTTTATCAAGTGTGATGTGAACCAGTCAATCATCTTTTCTGTGTGTTTCATCCATTTAGGTTCAACTCAGTCTTGATATTAGGAAAGACTGTGATGATTCAAAATAAAAATAATCAGTAATTTATCCAAAATGCTTTAACCCATAAAGATCCAGTACTACTTTTGTGATACTTCCCAATTTTTTTTTCCATCTATATGTAACTTTTTTTTTTTTTTTAAAGTGATTTGTCACCACTTATGAAATAATCCTCTGTGTTTTGCTTTTTGTGTGTGTGTGTGTGTGTGTGTGTGTGTGTGTGTGTGTGTGTGTGTGTGTGTGTGTGTGTGTGAAAATCTGGTATTTTCCTATATTTAATTCGCTGATCATATACAGTCATGGAAAAAAAATGATTAGACCACCCCTGTTTTCTTTAATTTCTTGTTCATTTTAATGCCTGGTCGCACTAAAGGTACATTTGTTTGGATATAAATATAATGATAATAGAATAAATAAATATAATATACCAAATACAATGAAAACAACAAAAATAGCTCATAATATTTTAATTTCAAAGCTGATATCTATCCATTTTCCATGTTTTCTTGATAATAACCAAAATCACATCCGTTCTTACATCAGTATCTATGACATTGTACTGATAAAAACATTGCTTTTAGGCCTTGCATGTTTTCTTTTCTGTCTGTTTTAGTCACATGATACACACAGGGAGTTAGTACTTGATTACAACACCGTTATTTTTGATTACTTTTGATGGTCTAATAAGTTTTTTCTGTGACTAGATGTTCCTAAAAGCTCAGATTGAACTTGAGGGTTATACCAAAAAACAGAGAAAACTCAAGAAAAAGTGACTTTTTCAGTAAAATCCATCCTTAACTAAACATAAAAACAACTGTCTGACCACTGTTCTCCACGGGTTTTACTGGCGAATTCATGTTGTAGAAGATGACTGTTTCCATGTTCACTATGAAGCCTCTGAACGTCTGAACGGGTCATAATTGACGACCATGAAAAGACACCCATTTACACCCATTATTTACATGTATTGATAGGATTAGTGGATTAACAGGTATTAAATATTTTAGATCAGTGGATGTTTCGGTCTTTAAGGGTTAAGTTTTGTAAATGCACTGGTTAAATGTGTTGTGCGTAGAAGCAAGAAGTAACTCAAATGCAGTACAGATAAGTAAAAACTCTTTACTTATAACAACCACGTGTTTGTATTTTGTTCAGTTCCACCTACCTTGACACGTTCTCTCATTGGTCAGAAGCTTGTAGCCTTTCTTGCAGCTGCACTCGAAGCTGCCCACTGTGTTGCGACACACATGATCACATCCCCCGTTGTTAAGCCGGCACTCGTCAATATCTGCAAATAGAAAAATCACCCGCAAGGAAGTGGAAAATATTAATCACAAACAGCTCATGAATTAAATTAAAATTTGCACAGGGAGATGGAGGAAAAAGGACAGAAAAGGTAGCTCGGCAAAAAGGTGCCAAATGAAGATTACGCGTTTGGCTCTTGCTGGCATGACACTGTCGAGAGACTGGAAATGAGCTTCAGGGATTTCCTTCATGGCCCTCAGAGGGGGCGAAAGAAGAATCTGCATGTGGCTATAATAGGATGCAGCTCTCTCACAGAAAGTCCTCTAAATCATCATTGTCCATCTCCTTCTGATTACCCTGCTCTTTATTTATGCAGCCAATATCCAATCGATATATCATGCATTCATCCCAGCTTTGATGGTGCTCTGCCTTGGTGAGTTTGGCAGTGTTTCTGCATAATCATCTCAAATGAGGCGTCCATCTCTAGAGGGAGTCTTCATCATCTGGTTAAAATAAATGCATCCAATAAATGGAATAAAATAAGCCCTTCCTTGCTCCATCTTTGTCTCCCCTCTTCAAAAGTGTCTGGCCTGCAGCATGTCCTGTCTTTTTCTTCTGCCAGCGCTGCCAGGGTTTGTTTTCCTCCTTTTTCTTCTCAAACTAATATAAGCCAGTGTGCTTTTATCAGAGTTATTAGTGTCACATCTTGAGTTTTAGAACATGCGCAGATTTCTTAGCTCACATTTTTTTGGGGGGGGCGCACACATTGTCCTCATTCTCTCCGAACTTGTCTGCTGCTCGTCTGTCAGTAGTGTCTTTGTTTTCTCAGTCAACTAATAAAATCTTCTGTTTTGCTCAAAAGTTTGGGATTAATTTTATTAGACAGAGTAAAAATACTTGAATTTGCTACAATGCACTGATTGCTCAGGTTGACGATGCTCTGCCAGTACTCACAACTGAGGGTGATGGTAATGCAGTGGAAAAACTGTCAAGAAAAGCAGCATAATGACAAATTCTTACTCAAAATGTGTGGCTGGAAAAAAAAGGTGAGGTGACAATAGTGGTGCCAATAAGGATACAGACACAGCAGGAGAGCTTATCGAGGGTGTAATAAATTGATTTATAAACAGAAAATCTAAATAAGGTGCTAGCAGCAAGTTTGGAGCAAAGGGAAAACTCAGTAAAACTAAAAAACATGCAATTTAATGTGCTCCAAATAGAGGTAAATATACCTATTCCAGCAATGCAAGAAGTTTTACATTCAGTGACAGGTAGACAGGTGCAGCTTGAACGCTGGTGGGAAATGTGGATGGTGCTTTACCTTTGCAGGTCTTGCGGTCCGGCTGCAGAGTGAAGCCAACAGGACAGCTGCAACGGACTCCTGTCACGGAATCATGACATGTGCTATCACAGCCTCCATTGTTCACTGCACAGGTCTCTGCAGGGAAACAAAGTCCCACAGTCACAAATCCCTCAGAATATACACCCTAGATGCTGACCTACTTACCCCCCCCCCCCCTTCTGTCAAATCAGCACACATGCACATTGGTATGATCTTGAAATTTAGAAGGCCCATTCTTGTCAAGCAATAGGCAAAAATAAAAGTCAGAGCAAGTTTTCATATATTAAGAGGCATAAAGGAAATAAGGAGATAAGGACAGAGAGCAACATGGGAACAAGTTAAGGTTAAAAACAGGGGAAACAAAGAGATGCTTGATAAAAACAAAAAGGTAACATTCATTAGGAAATGTTAAACAGAGTAAAAACAGGTTTGACAATTTGCACCGTCAGTGCATGTGACTGTCTAACATGTAAAGGTGAATGCATGTTTGCTTGTCTTTGGTCAAGGTGAACTCTTCGAGTCATCTCTGGGACGTCCATTTCCCCTTCGTCATGAGGGTACAAGTTTGACTTTCAGACAGAATGTGGACAAAACCACCACTTTTTCTGCTTTTGATGAAACCTTCCAGGCATTTTGGGGATAAAAAAGCAATTTCAGCTACCTCGCCCCTGTGTTGGTTCAGAAAAAAGGAAGGTAGTCAGTCAAGACAGGAGAGCGGTGGTCGCTTCTCTGGACAGTGACAAATTTCACTGAGACTTTTCCTTTTAAGCAACAATACAGGACCAATTTATTTTCACAAGAGTCCGGTCGGTGCGTTAATAGTTTTTGGGAGCTTTATAAAAAGTCCTCAAAACAAAAACCCTTTTACGAGCTGAAACAATCGCTTTAACTTTGCTGTGAGGTAACTGGTCGTCATTATTCTTTAAACGGGGTGAAGGATGCTCGCTGGCGACTCTTCTAAAAAGCAGCTGAGTTAGTCGAAGGCTTCACACTGGCAAAGAGATGGCAGCTCACACGTGGCACTAAAGAGGGAATGCAGCTGTACTGGGATTTTTTTTTTTTTTTAAAGAATGAGGATCCCTTTGGGGAAACACCTAATCCTTTTCACTTGAATCTCCAACTGCACAGCCTGCAGCAGCTATAAGAAAAAAAAACTTTCTGAAGCTCTTTCAAATTAAACTGCAGATTGAAATAGCATATCAAAGCAAAACAGGTGTTTACAGTGATGTAATTTTATGGGTTATCGCTGTTTCATACACAACCTCTCAAAAATACTCCTGTGGATATTGTTGCTACAGGCTTTGAAATGAATCAATATCCTGAGACAAATGATAACATTAACTTCATGGTGGGCTTCATTGAGCTTCATAAAAATAGAAGTCAACATTAGAAAAAAAAAAAAACCCCATCAAAGACATTTTCCACTTTGTTTTAGCCGTGGTTCGGGATTTGCTTTGGATAGACGTGTGTGGTTATTTATTAGCTGCTGACATCGCTAACTTTCACTGTACTGAGGATCTTTTATCTACATTATATTTGCTGTAAACGCTACTATCGGTTGCAGGAGGACGATGGAGCGCTGGGCGGTGGGGACCTTCCAGTTAATACTCCGGTTCTAACCCAGGCCTGAGAGCGAAGACCTGTGGGTTCACATAATTGCAAAGTGTGAGCGGAGACGGTTGGCAGACGAGACAGTGTCAGGACATGCCTCAGAAACGCTTAGTCAGGCACTCATCTCACCAAACTGTAATGATCATGTGTTAAGAGAGCAAAGAAATATTTTTGACATTATGGTTTTGTGAAGATACCGGGGAGAGAGAGTGAAACAGAGAGACCCAAGTTCTGGTATGTGCGTGGGTTTGTGTGTTTTGGATGCGGACCAGTCACATCTACAGTGCACCGGGTTGGGACCCACAATTAACAGCGGGCAGACTTTTGTAAATATTCTCCAAAACGAAGCATAGGGTGTTTGGTCTAATGCTGAGCCTGTACAGTATAGGTTTCATACAGCGAGGTTCAGACAGTGTACATAATCTTTTAACAGAAGCCACAGGATTTCTTGCTGCAGTACTTCTTGAATTACATCAGAACTGTTGACAAGCAACCTCAGTGCAACTTGTCATCGGTTATTTGGAGCGACCGCAACCAAAATACATCAATGGATGAGTGGACAGAATTCACAAAAAAAAGGGCACACAGCAGAGTTTCCCCCCCTAAAAGTATTGGACACTGAGAATAAATGACTCTGTGAAAAAGAGCGTTCTGTGTTTACTTGACCAAACAGCAAACATGCAGCTGAAGTTACTGAGAAGGAGTGAAGATTTTTCACACAAAACCTGGACTGAAGCACTGAAGTGAATGCTCTCTCAATAACTGCAACAAGATGAAACTACGGGGGGAAAATCTACCCATATTCTCTCGAGGTGCAACTGTGAAGAGACCGCAACGATAGGTGAGGTGGGCTATGGCAACACAGGAAGTCAGGAAATGAACTTGAAAGCAGGATGCAAAATATGTCTCTGGCTCCTAATGCTTCTATTTTTGAGGAAAAAAAAGCAGAAAAACTAGGACACAAAAATCCTTAAATCCTTAAATAGGTCAGACTGTTGCACTGTAGCATGTAAGAAACTTGGAGTTCGTGTACATACAGTAGTAACAACTAGTAACTTAAAACAGCATTGTTTCCCTTCATACCTTCAACAGGCTGCTCCTCTGAGAACAAGCCTCCTCCCTCTGTCTCTCGCATGGTATAATTAAATCGTAAATCTCTTTGATGTATCAAGGTTTGATACATCTTTGCAGATTTATGAGTTTATTTTTCCTGGCATCTTTGCCATATCTATTAAAGAACAACTCATCCTAAACACTGGGTTGGATTGCATTAGCGATAATATCAAAATACACAGTGCCAATATTTCTTTATTTTGCTCTGTTCTTCCAAACTGAGTCATCTTTTCCGAATTTTTACTGCAAATTAAGTGAAATAAATAATGCTAACGTTAAGTAAATCCACCACAGAAACTGGATTGGATTGATTGGATGCATTTCCTGCACTTGATTATTTTTTCTATTTTCGACGCTTCCAAAACTGTTCTGAAGGACTTTGTGTTCTACGTCCTGTACGGTACGCTGCTGAATCGTGGACAGATTATTAGCCGCTTTAACAAACCTAATAAGCCGTGATGATAATAAAGTTCAGGTACGCCACAGTCAGGCGTTTGGAACGGTGGAAGCTGAATCAGTCATATCTGCAACAAGGTTATAGAGCCAGAAATGTTGATGCAGTGTCTATTTTCCAGTGTTTGATACAGTCTCTTGTGTCATATCCATAGTGCAGGTCAGAGGCGCCCTGTTTGCAGCTGTGTTTTGAAAAGGTGTGGTTTGACACGGGCAGCGTTTGTTATTGAGAGGGCATTCACAGAAGGAAGAGGAAGGTGGGGAGGAGTCAGAGGTCAAGGGTCAGAGGGATGGTGCCCCTGAGGGAGGTAAGGGTCTGATCAATGTCTGCTAGGTTAGCTTCCTCTAGTCCCACACCCACAGACCCCCAGAGAGAGGAGTCAGAGGAACACATATTTACCATTGGGGAACAGCTGGGGGGCTGCCTGGGACTGGACACTTCTCTCCCCTGCATGCACGCGCACACCCACACACACGCACACATTGTAAAAACACCACTTTATTTCTCTGTACACTTGAACCACACATCCTTGTACAATGTAAGCACCATGAACATGAGATCTGAATAATTCAAACTAAACTACGGCTAAGGAAGATCCGAAGAATCTCTGCTGAATTAAGTCATTTCATTTAATGCAAATTGCAGTCTATTTATAACCAAACAGGCAGAAACAAAACAAATGACAGCCTCTTACTTGTAAAAACCTGAACAAACAACAATAATGCCTTCATAAATCCTAACGGCAAACGGATGACAACAGGTCCTGATTTTAATGAAAGGTGACATTTCAAGGCAAAAGTGTTACCTTACAACATGCAGTCATGCAAATAAATATTCCACACAATGCAGACAAAGTGCTGTTTTGTTGATTGTGTTCAAGGGGGCTTTTTCCAGTTAGTACGAGCGCTGCAGTGCTTGACAGACAGAATGAGTGGTTAGTGCTGCAAGCTGAAAGACAGAGACAGCCGTATTCAGGTTGGCACTTTATGGTGTCTGTTACGGTCAGAACATTTCACATTCATTGTTGTTAAAACTCTGAATACTGTCAGGGGACCAGCTGTACGATTTACATACTTCCACTTGCTGGAAAACTACTTGCACTTCCTGAAAATGTACTTGTTTACTTGTGCTTAAAAAATTCGACTTTAATTAACAGGATGTTCATTTAACAAATATTTCCAGTCTAATTTCACCAGTGCTTCACATCTCACAATGATCGGAGTCTGTTTATCAAATGACTAAGTGTGGGCCAAATGAAGAGTTACCAGTCTTAAAATGTTTCTAAATATTATTCTAAAATAAAATTCAATTTAAATCATGTTATTAAAGTGTTTACTGCTGTGATTCGATCGCTCTCGTAAGGTCAGAGCTTTTGTGAGTTTTGCAGTGCCAAATGAGGAAGCAGATGCACAAGTCTGACAGAAACTCACTTTTACCTCAGAGAACTCATGACAAAGCATGCACAGTTTACAGTGACTGCAACCGTTTCCCAAATCCAACATGCAGCATCCAGAAACAACGATTTGCACCAGTTAAAAGACAGAGTGCTGTGAGATACATCTGACACACCAGCATGAATGCACAGACCACCCGAAACAAGAGCACAGTGTGTTTATGTTATGGGCATATGCATGTAGACTACATGTGTTTACATGCATGCTGTATTCTCTCTCTCTCTCTCTCTCTCTCTCTCTCTCTCTCTCTCTCTCTCTCTCTCTCTCTCTCTCTCTCTCTCTC
>JAQQZY010000027.1:12602386-12624564 GCA_030068375.1 Ostorhinchus rueppellii | reverse complement strand
CTCTCTCTCTCTCTCTCTCTCTCTCTCTCTCTCTCTCTCTCTCTCTCTCTCTCTCTCTCTCTCTCTCTCTCTGAACTCCTGAGCATGTCTGCATCTGCCTGCTATTTGTGAATGTTTATGATTTGCTGTGCTAACAGCGTGAATACTTCCACATGATGGCCATTCCTTTCTGATTTCTGAACTTACTTGTAACAGAAATTTTATGCACAAACAAAACAAATCTAACTGTATTAAGATGGATTCAATCATCATTTTGTTTTGAAGAGTGACTTAAAACATAATGAAAAAGCATTTTGTTTGTGTGTTTTGTTTGTGAGTCAATACGAGAGAACAGCAAGTGTTACTGACAGTACAACTTCCACCTACATACAGTCCAGAGATTGGAAGGATAAAAACCACAGCATATGTTGTATTGTTACAAAAAAAGCACAAGACCAATGCTGGCTTAGAATGACATCACAAAAAGAATATTGCATATGAAACAACTCACAAGATAAACTGAACAGTGAAGCTACAGAATACTGAAAGAGCCCAACAGAAGAAACAGTGAGAAGGCAAAGCTCTTCTGTAATTATGTCTTTTACTGTCATCTTTGTGTATCAAGTGTGTTCAAAGTGAATGTGGGATATACATCTCTACATCCAAAGTGCCACTAGTGTCAGTAGCGTTTTGTGTTCGGTTTGTATGGTCGCCATGGAAACCTCATACTTGGATTGCTACTCCTGAATGCCGTGGTTCAGTTATGATTAACACGACTTGCCATCCGAACAATATGACAAATTACATGCTGTCATCTCTGCCTGTCTTGATTTTGGCACTTAAAACTGTTAAATAATTGGTTCATATAAATGGAGGTCAGTTTTGAGGAGTCTTTCACAAAGCTGGATTTATTAAATATAATTTTATGCGCAACCAAGACCAAAAACAATAAGTTTAAGGGCTGTATTAAATCATGTGTAGAGTCTAAACGGTTAAAAACACATACTATTACGGTGCTAGTGCACAGCAGTGGGGCCTTACTCGAGGCATTTCTCTGTTCTTGTCACTCACTTTCCTGTCAGAGGTTCATTTGGCAGATTGTTTAACTGAGGTTTTATTAATTAATAGCGTGTCAGGGAGATGGAGCGCCCTGATGTCGACCGCAGAGCAGCCCTCCCTCTCCATCAGTAATCCCAGACTCTGTGCTGGAAATCAGAGATTTTAACTGCCCGACTGCTTCCTAATCTGGCACACCCAATGTACATTTGCTCTGCCCTGGGAATAAGACCGGCTAAAACATATAATTTGGTTGCGGGCAAGTTTGTGGCATCCCCCTGGCCTAGCAGGGTTACAGCAATAATGACAGGTTGGCTGACCAGACCTTGACATAGGTCTGGCTCTCATCAGGGCTGCGGTAATAAAGGGGATCCAGAAACACTGAACTAATCAGCCGCTACCCAAACCAAGCTCTCAAACTTAACAGCCACTGAAACCAAGCAACCACCTGAACAGTCTACTTTTCAGGCCTACTTCCTAATTCTTTGACAGTTTGTTCAAAAAGGCGACTTTCCAACACTGCACTTTTGGATAATTGAGTTTAAATGTTTTCAGTTAGCTTTCTGCAAGGTAACTGTTAAAGACAATTTGATTAAATAGCTGGATAAAATAATGGCATGTTTGCTTTAATAGTCGGTCTCTGATTTACACCTCACCACCTTTATTGTTAATATGCCAAGACTGTGAAATGTCAATGCAATTCTGCATCCGTGCATGTTTACTAAGACCTGTGCTTTGACTCCTTTATGCCCGCAGGTCCCGTCTGATGGAAAACTGCCCTTCACAGCAGTTCACTATGCCTGAGTAGCTCAATGATTTTAACTCCACTTAAGTCAACCGAGGCAAACACTGATAAATGCCAGGAGAAGGTTAGGTCAGGTGTGCGAGTTAACCCCCAGTGGGAAGCAGTGGAGGAATTGACCCAAAGCCTAATAGAAGCTATGTGTCTGACTGCATGGCCGGGGAAACGGAGAGGAGCAGAGAGAGCTGTTGCACAGTGTCCAGAGAAGAGGAGGAGGAAGAGGAGAAGCCAAAAGCAGATGCAGGGACTCAGAGGTTACTAGAGCAGCAGCAGAGGGAAAAGCACAGTGCAAATAGTAGCCTTTTGTCCTTCCATGTCACAGATCAGGAGACAAGGCTCAGGCATACAGCTACTGTTAGAAAGCCCTGTATGTCAACTTATCATTAGAAACCTCATTTCAAATATTAATTAAACTTGCTCTCAGGAAATTTAGCGATGAGTTAATCATACGTAGTTCTGCATTTTCTCATTCAAAAGCTATTAATTCTTGCCCTCGGTATTGGTACAGGGATGAGATGACTCACCTACACAAGTCTTTCCATCGCTGTGCAAGACAAACTTCATGTGGCACGAGCACTTGGGTCCGTGGTCTGTCTCTTCGCAGATGTGCTGGCAACCCCCATTCCCATAATTGCACGTCACTATCAAAGAGCACACAGTTAACATAAACTGCAGAAAAAAAAAAGGAAAAAAAACTTTATCTGGGTCATGCTCAGTATGACATAAATATTGCAGGCTCAGATTTCATTCCTGTATTCTCTTAGAGTGCTTCAAGGCTTCCTGTGTTGGCTGAGTGGATTAACAAATTCACACCTTAGTCTTAACATCTCAACAGCAAGATATAAACATTCTGAAAATTGCCACAAATTACAGTGCACTTGTGTTATTTTGCTGGTAGCAAAATTAATAAACTCACGCAACTAGAGCGATGCTACAAAGAGGGGACCCCTGGGTGCCTTGTGTAAAAACATTAAAAAAAAGCCTTAAAGTAAAATGTTTGTGGTTATAGTGGAGGTTGATTTAATTTGCAGTATGTTCACCACCAATAGTAGTGAATGTAGGTTAAGTACTGCTATTACAATAAAATTTCTTGTTTCACTGCTCTACTTTTATTAGTTTATATCATTTTTTTTTGCTTATGATGATTAAATGCTCATCTCTGTCTTATCAAAATCTAGTCTGATAGGAAATGAGGTCCTGTGCAATAAAAACATGTACACAAACCAACATTTACATTCCATCTTTTCTGGGTTATTTGCATTTTTTCCACTTTCATTCATTGTATTTAGTATTCAGTATGTTGACGCTTATTCATTTTATCTTGTTTTGTCTTGAGCTGCTGATTTACATTATTTAGAAGAAAATTGCAATACAGGTTAAGTTTATTATAGTTATCAGAAAAAAAAACATGTAGAATGCCTGCGCAAGTGCTTAGAAGAGGTTACATTTGCTCATTCATGGCAATCTTATATCAGCTACAGAGAAATGACACATTCTATAATTACAGATTATAAAACAGCCTCAAATGTCCCTGATCTGGAATTGATTCATAATGTAGCAGAAACAAAAAAAACACTTGATATATTTACTATTTATTCTTGATAGTGCGCACATCAAGAGGGAGGGTAAAGTGTCTTCTTTGTGCGTTTGTTCATGTGTGTTTCTCTACGAATCCTAGCCTGTGCATGCGTTCCCATGTGTGCTTTTGTTAATCTTTAAGTGCAAATACATTTGTGTGTTGGCAGGCGAAGGGAGCATTAACCTTGGCACTTTTAACACACCTGTGATGACAGACTGAAAAAGTGCATGAGCAAACCAGGACTTCTACCGCCATCCTGTCTGCACCCTACCATCCCAGCGCCTTTTGCCCTTTTCCTGGGCTGTCACAGAAAAACTATAGAATAACACTTCTCCAATCCTTATCCAAACACAGACAAATCCCCCATCAGCCCTGGCCCCAGCTCTGACAGGATGATCTCTGTTGCACAGCAACAGGAAGTGTGCGCTGTCCATCAGAACGGTCCCCTTTGAGTAACCTCTACACTTGCCCTGGTTGTGTAAATGATCATTCCTTATTTGATAAACATGTTTTTTTTCTTTTACAAGGACTATTTAGAGGATTAGTCGTACCTTGCTAATGTAATGTAGATGTCAGTAGCCTACTTTAAATCTGGTGGAAGGCATTTGTGGAATGAGTGCAATTATCCATCATCGGCAGGTTTCTAGCCCCCATCACCTTTTCATGAGGAGCCTATAAATCCTCCCTGTGCTGCATCTCCCTGTGTGTACCCATACGTCTTTCACACAGGGGAATTACAGTATGCTTAAGGATGAGATGACTTACATTTGCAGTCCTTCATGTTACGGGTGAGCTGGAATCCAGGTCGACACTCACAGGAAATGCCACCCTTCTGCGTTTCCCTGCAAATGTGTGCACAGCCGTGGTTCTTGTCCATGCAGGTGGGTCCCTCCTTTGTACCATCTGATAAGAGATGGAAAGGAAACATCAAAATTTAAAGCAACTCAAAGATTTTATCCAAACCAAATGCCACCAACTTCACTAAGTGTTTTCATCCTTGGCAGCAGGAAACGAGTATGAATATTATTTCACATATGTGCCTACTTCTACTGGTGATTGACATGCCCAGTGTCCCTTTGCAAAGATTCAAGCACTTGTTGGAACATGTTCACTTGTTTGAGGCTATAAAAAGGAGGCTGCCTGCTGAAAGGATAAAACTCCCAGCAGGAGCTGATCTGTAGACCTGTAATTTTAATTGAGGTAATCCCCATAAAGAAGAAGAAGAAGGAGGAACATGCTGAAAAAAATTAAGTCCTCAGTTAAATTCCCCATACAGAGACTGAGTTAAAAGGGCACTTCATCAAAGAAAGGGCATAAAGGGTAAATTTTCATTAGACACCAAGGCATTAGGATATTCGCAGATTTTTTCAGAAAAAGGAATTTCAGAATTAAAAGCCTTAGTAAACACTGCACACAAGGGATGAATAATTCTGTGCAGTGTATAAATGCTTCATAAAAGGGTTGCAGCAACTATCTAGCATGCATTTCCATGATCCTCTTGTGATGAATTATTAGAAATATGAAGGCCGTGCTCCCTGCACTGTAATAAAGATTTGCTGCCTATGTGGAAGATGACTGATATTTGTCTCATTTGCTGTGGAACAGTGCCACCACGACAGATTCAGTGACAAACCCCAACTCTCTGGCTCATTAAAAACCAAATAGCTCTCTCTATTTTCTTTTGGTGAAAAGTAAGGCAGTGAGCAACAAGACATCTCCATTAATGTCTCATTAAATCTGCAGTCATGCTGAAGGGTGTTTGGAGGACAAAGTTTCTTAATTAGCCAACTTTTTGCTATAAATTTTAGTATTTGCATACAGCATGTGTGTAGAAGTGTCAACACCTAGTAAAGCTCATGTAACCTTGTGCACTTTCCCTCTTAACTCTAAATGTTGTGTGCCAGTTTTGACAACTCTGCGCCGTCACACACTTTCTTTGTACCTGCCTAGAGGGCTACAAGGAGAAAACTACCTCAGTTTGACAGAAACAGACTTTTAAAATAGCTCCATCCATAAGAACCCATTTATGTACATCAACTCTCACCATCATAAGCTTCTTTAATTATGTCCTCTTATTTTCCATACGTTCTGCCAAAACCTCAACCTGCTCTTGTATGCATTTTCACTCAGAGCTGATGTCAAGTGACGATTTTGACCGTTTCTACTTCAATAAGCTGACAATGCAAGTGTGACAGACAATTCTGACCTCCTACGTAAATACTTTCCATCAGTTAAAGTCTGTCAAGAAGTGTCACAAGGTCATACAATCCTCTCAGCCTTTACCGTCTGAGCTCATGTCCTCCTTGCAGACGGGGCGTGCTATCAGACCAACTGCCGCACCAGCTTTCCAGCCTTGTTACACAAAGACTGAGCGCTGAGCAAACACAGGGGCAGCGTTTCACCTCTGAAGGCAGAAAGAAATATGCAGAGCAGGACTGAGTGAAGTGACCATGAATGAACATCAACAGAGCAGCTGCTTTAAAGTGCTGCAAATTTCACAACGACTCATGCGGATATTTGAGTCGGAATTCAGTGGTCCTTTTCCGTGGCCAGAGCAAGAGAAAGACTTCTACTCTTAACAGAGGATTGAGTTTCCAACCCAGTTACCCCAGTGGACTAAGGATCACTTACTATGGCTTTATTATGCATCCCAAAACTCACTGCACTCACCCTTTATTTAAATGTAGCCCCTCTACTCTAATGCTACAGACCCATCCATCAATAGCATGTCAGGCTGGGGCCAAAACCTGGGCCCTCATCTCTCTGAGGACCAATAAAAGCCAAAGTGTTGACACAATGGCCCTTTTCTCCAGCCCAGGCCAAGCTATCACCCACAGTGTGCAGTTTCCTTCTAAATGGCTGCCAAAGGCCAACAGTTTTTATCATTACAAAATGATGGGAAGCAGAAAGAAAAACATCCTTTCATTCAGGAGGTGGTTGGGAAAGCATTGGAGAGAAATAAAAAAGTTGACATCATATTTGCCTTGATCCACTAAAACAATCTGCTTACCCATAAAACATAACTCTATATGTTGAAAATAATTAAAAAAATATCGCAAACTGCTTTGTCGGCAGGGAGCTGGACAGGAAATAGAGTCCAGTCTTGGAACAGAACGAGGGAGTGTTGGGTGGATGTGTGTTGTAACACAGCTGAGCACGGGTAGGCGTCATCGAAAGTACTGCACTTGCGGTAAAAAGGGAACACTGCAATTAACCAAGAAAGCAAGTGGGAGCGTTTCCTCTGCAAAGTAGCCACAACTAACTATATCCACCCGGCGAGACAGGTTGTGACATCTGTATCCAGCCCTGAGAGGAGATGCTGCTGCCACATGCAAATAAATCTCACCGTCCTATTACTATATTGACACCAATACCTAAATATCCATAACTTTTATTGTGCAAACAGTTATTGTCTCCCTAAAGTGTTTAATTCTGTGCCAGGTTAAACACACCAAAAGCATCTGCTAGATTTAAAGCTTATTTTGACTCTTCACGATGCACTTTTGGGGAAAAGGACAGGTGATTATTGCATCATCTTATCCAGACTGCACCAAAGCAAGAAATTCAACATTTCTTTGTATTCGGAGTGTTTTTTTCTGACTCACTGCAGCAACTGAAATGCTTGTTTAATCATACGTAACACACAGAAGGGACTTTGTATAGCAAAACTAACTACAATAAACTTCGCACAGCGGGGTATGAGTTTTACTGATAAAAGGAACGATGCAAAGGGAGAAAGTTAACATAGGCGCTCCTGCTAAAAAGCAGACTGCTGTGATCCTCAGACAAAAGATCCAAGGAGGCCACAAGTTCTTCGCCACAGCACTGTGAGCCCTCTTAAACCTGAGGACCATGTAGTGGATAGACTGAAACAAAAGGGGTGAAGTAGTGGAAGGCATGCTAAGGGTTTATAGTCTGCCCTGAGTGCTTGGGGCAGTGAAACAAGGGCTCATGGTCTGTGTTGAAGTGCTGTCATACATCTCAAAGGGGAGACCGTCCCCCCTTTGCTCAATGCTGACTGGAGAACATTAAGCAGCTAGCTATTGCTGGTTGGTTATGAACTGAAAAGAAGGGGCCTAAGCATGGAGCCACCACACTATTAAAGCAACATTCCTTCCTCTTAGATAATGGGCCCTTAAAAGTTTTAATAGGAGGATAAAAATGTCAGTGCATGGAAAGGAGAATGGGAAAGGAGCTGAACCAGATTGGGTTGGGCTGAGCTGCAACGCAGATGGTCAGACAGAGCAACAGAGCAGGCAGCCGGTCAAGGAAGCAGCTCATCCCCACGACTCCTACTCCGTACATAGAGAGAAGACAGATTCTATCCAAGTGCTACTGTTTGGTCTGCTGTGCGAGCGCTGATTTTCTCCAGCTCCCAAAGGCCTTGTTGAGGCTGCTCATTTCACTCCGAGAGGAGCCACAGAAGGCATAAACAACCAGAGAATGGAAAAGGCGGCTGTGTGCTCTCTGGACGGATACATGTCACTCCCAGAACACTTATAACTTTTACTAGGATATTGTGCTTTTGAGAATACTACAAAGCAGTTGTTGACTATATCTTATTATGCATTCCTTACCAAGTCAATTCCAATCAGTCTAAAACCTCATGTGGTACAGCATAAGGGAGCACTTTGTAAAATAGACTCAAGTACACTATTCTTATGAAAAGCTTTTTAAATCTGTTAAATATACACTGCACAGTCTACAGTACTGTAAAAGTAGGTTGATGTTTGGGCTGTATGTAGTATAGGTCATGTAAACTTAATTTGTTGGCGAGAAAGGGACTCAAAACCTTTATCCTGGTCAAGGTGAACACTTAAATGTCCACCTCATCATTAGAGAAATAACTTCAATCATTCTACACAATAACCTCCCATTGACATGCAAGGTGCATTTCTAAAGCATATGTACACACAGAAAACAATATTCTTCCACATAACAATGACCAATAATTCAAATATAATGTATTATATGTACAAAAGTTAAGTCCTTACATAAATAAATCACCTCAGACAGTGGCACTGCTGTAAAATATTGTGGTTTTGGTGTATCTAATGTTTTGGAAACCTTGCATTTGAGGACACATATTTATATTAATGCAAGTGTATGCACTGACACTTTCATCTGCATAATATATGCATATAGAATGTGCATTTGTGTGTGCCCATCTCTGTCAGAGACAGTTGTGCAGCACCTGCTGGGGACATGCCACTCTTCCTTTCACTCCTCTTATTTTATCAAGGTCACAGTACTGTGTGGTCCCAAAGGAGGCAGCCATCGTCTCATCAGAACAGAGTACGCAGCAGAGCACATTCAGGCTGTTTTTTGTTCTTATGCAAAGCAAAGGTGCTAACTTTACGAGATATGAGACAAAGTATGATATTACAAAGCCACATTCTTTTCAGAATCAAAGAAAGAAGAAGAATCTGTCTCTGCACAGCACAGTCCTGCTCTCTGGTTAAAGCCATAACAGCCAAGTGTTAGTGGAAAAACCCCACTGGCACTCAGGCAGTCCACAGCAGCATTCTGGCCAACCAGTTAAGAGATGGCCTTCAACAACCCACGAGTAAAAGGGATGCCCGTCTCAAATGAGGTACGGAGAATTCAGTGGCAAGGCAGCCAACATTTGCTAAAGCCCAAGCCACTGATGTATATTTGTTCAAGGGAGGGAGGGGGGGGGGTGGGGGCATGGGGCATGTGAAAGCCTGGACAAAAAGGGGAAGATGAGAGGAGACAATATCATAAAGAGACAGAGGGAGGGAAAGGGGGAGAAAAAAAAAAGAGGAACGGTGGCCAAAGAGGGACACAGGGGACGGAAAAGTGTCCCCTTGTCTCTGCCGCTGAACTAACAAGAGAGACTTAATAGGTAGCAATGGGAGCACGAGGCGTTCCCTTCGCTCCACTTCCCTAGAATAGGAAAAGAGCCTGGTTATACGGTTGGGCTGCAGAGCAATGGAGCAGCGACTTCTGCACTTGTAAAAACAGTTCTGTGGCCAATGCACAGACAGGCAGGCAGGCCTGCTGAGAACCAACAGGGGGAACATGTAAGAACCACATCGGCTCCTGCACAGTGGGAGGACCGCACAGCACTGTCACAGGATCTCCATTTTCACAAGATCACACAAAAGCGCCAATAAAATTCCCTTTCACATGTACAAACAGCCATTGACTTTTGCAATATTAAAAGACAAAACACAGCAACAATAAATGGAATTATGGAAACTTTGAGCTTTTTAGCTGTGCATTACTTCATGAAATTAGCCTGTGTAACGGATATTGCATTTTACAACAGATGGTCATTTTATCCATTTGTAATAAAAAATAAAACAATAAAACAGGGTTCAATGACCTTATGTCTGACTTCACAGAGAAAGAATGTTACATTCGGGGAGCAAAAACTAACTGAGAACGTGATGCGGCTTTATTATGGATCTGATCACATTTTTTGGAAAATTCTGTGCACAAAACAAAAAACATATCATGTCCACATCCCCACGTCTGCGTCTAAATACCCCAGCAGAGTTTTTTTTTGTTTGTTTTTTTTTTAACATGTCTGTGCCTCAAGCAGGATTAAAGTGAAAAAAGAACTCTGCTGCATGCGTCACCATGCAGATGTGTGTATGATTATTTTTGTCACGTTCAATGTAAGAGACAAAAGAGTGAGGCACAGAAAGAGACAGAGAAATGAACTGCACAAGGGGTAACAGCCCCCTTGGGAAGATAATAAAAGTTGTAAACACAGGAAGAGGTTTTCATTGACAAACTAAACAATTCCTGGAAAGACAAGGCTGACTGTACAGAGGAAGATCACTAGTTAGATCTAGTCAGGTGATGAATAAAAGATTATTTAGTGAAGCTGTTTGTGACGGTTATTATTGATGATATGGTAATACAAGTAAATGTTGCTACGGTAACCCCAAATAACAACTTATGGCTATGTACCGTAACATGCTCCGCTGAATGAAGCAACATAGACTTTTTTTTTTTTTTTTTTTTTAATTTATGTCCCTCTGATGGTGATTTTTGCACTGTGGAGTTTTGAGCCTATAAGCATTTCTGCAGTGAGAGGTAAAGGCGAGACCTGGGAGTTCATATAATTAAAATTTTCTGCAATACGTCCCTGACACGGCAATGTAATCCTCCGGCTGCCATACCATGAACTTTTAGACTCCTTCATGCTGTCACACATCTTTACTCATAATACCCGCAACATTTACTGTATGTCACTCCGTCTGGCACAGAGACACAAAGTTCGATGCAGTTGCAAATTAAATACAGTTCTTGCTGCATTTATACTTGTCCAGATTCAACATCTTCACTTTTACCATCTCGGTATGTATTCTGCAGAGCTGAATATATGACTTTTAAATCAAAGGAACATAATTTAGTTCTCCTTTCAGCAGAAAAAACAAGTGCGTATACGTATACGCTGGATGGGACTTGCGTAACAGCCCATCAGAGCACACTTTTTGTTGTGGTTCTACCGGTAAATCAGAAATGTACAGAGCTAAAATTATAGATGTGTGGTTCACTGAGTCTGAAATTCCTGAATTCCAATGTACTGGATCCCGTCTCACACACATACAGTATATAGTATTTGCTCTGTCCCCGATGTTCTCCTATATAAGAGACAATAAATCAAACCCAAAGCCGTGGAAGCCTCCTTGACCTAAATGGCATTCCTATCAACCACTAAGCACCTTGGCTGGCCTTTCAAAGGCTTTATTTCTTGACTAGGAGAAATGTTTGGGGAGAATAAATGAACTGTTACATTTTGGCCAGCTAGACGATGGAGCCTTCATTTGGCCGAAGTTATTCCTGTTCGGGGGGCAGGGGCAGGTCTAATAAGAGACAGGCTAGCAGCAGCCTTGTCATTAGCTGAGAGGCTGGCAGACCCCTGCTGCCTAATTGGCACTGGCTCACCGCTAACAAGGGCTTCCTAACAGCAGGGGAAACAGACTGGTAACGCCAGGTAGTGCAGTGTCCAGCCCTCCACTGTCCCCACAAAGACTCACAGAACTAGCAGAAGGAACACCTGACCCATTATTGAAAGCTGATGTCTTTTTAATGAGAACAATAAAGCTCATGAACAAAGTGCACCCCAGGCTTTGGCATCCAGGATGAGTTTCAGGGTTATGAAGGAAGAGGTGCATTTACACTCAGATTATATCACTTAAACTTCCTCTATGATTTCTGGTCTTGTTGACGGAGCCACTTGTATGTCATTTTTCAACACGCAAAGGGAACTTTATTTACAACAACTGTGCTTGGCTATTCCCCAATAACTTGGCTAACTCACTTCCTGGACACATCTATTTTCCTTCAAACACACTTTATAAAAAAAAAAGAGCAGTAATAATAAGCAGATGAGTAGTTTTTCTGTCTGTTCGTTTTTCAAAATAATACCAATGGCAGTGTCGCTATCTGCTGAGTGAAGGAAGTGTGTAGATTTACGACAGCATTAATCTCTTGATCCACATGGATATCATCTGGAAGCAATAAAGACAAAATTAATATGAGGAAGCAACATTAAAAAGGAGATGAGGGCATTTATCAAGACAGACCAAAGATAGAGCAATTGAAAAAGAAACAGGGGAGGTTGGTCTGACCAGACAGTTACTCAAAGTCTGCCTCTGACAGAGCTGATTTAGTAGTAGTGCTTTGAAACACATGATCCAGCTTTTCACTCCACTCAAATAACACTACGTTTATGAAATGTAAACATTGACAGTTCACTAGGCCAGACTGATCTCATAAACCAGACTTCCTAGATCCTCATTTCACCATCTAGGGGACTTATGAACATCAGAGCCTAATGACTCCCAGCACGAGCAGTTATCTTGTAAAAGATAGAGATGGTAGAGGAGAGGAGACACCCATGGTGCCGTACATGCAGTCTGGGCTTTCTGAGTACGGCAGGCCTCAAGAACCAAAACATCAAGTCTACGACCGAGCTCCAGCCCAAACCGATGGAGCAGAGGAATCTGCAGACAGCTGGATAATTACTCTTTGAATAAATGTGTTTTGTGATAGTTAGAACAGCTGTTCATTCTCTCTGATGTTGCTTTTCAGAGCTTTGGAGAAAGTTTAGCAAAGAACAGAGGCAGTGTGTGCTGTGCAACGAACAACACTGACAAACAACAGCAACACAGAGCAGTGCAGGAAACAAAATCAAGGATATTTTTATTTTGTTGTCAGAATCCCAATGACCTACATCTCCAGCAGCAGATTTAGTTTGCTTTTAAGATGTGCCTCAAGCACTGAAGGTTGGCCTCAGCATGAGGATAATAAGATTCATCAGGAAAATCACTCTTAAGTAAAGCGAATTTGTCTCTGGCACTTGCAATGGAAGGACTGAAGTCAGAATACTTTATAAATCAAAAAGAATAACATAATCATGAGATGTTATTAAGCAGAAATAGGAGACAAAAATATGAATAATACACTAAAAAGGCCTCAATAAGAAGTCTTAACCTCCTTTATTTCATACATACAGCAACCATTGTATTAAAATCAAAGAAAGAAGTGCAAAAAACAAGGCAAATTGTCTTTTTTTTTACATCATTGTCCACTTTTTGTAAAGTGGAGTGGACTTTCATCATCCAACATATAAAGTTGAAGTGCTTTCTTGCCAGATTGCTTGCTTTGAGTGGATCTCTAACTTCATGAATGCAGTGCATGTGTGTCCACACTTACTCATGTGACTGATGAGTAAGCCTCAGAGCAGGTTGGCTCAGTAACTTCTCCTGTCACGTCTCCATCCCACAGGAATGCTCTATAAACAAGAGGTGTGTCTGCCCCAGGCTACACCTTTAATTGTTTTCTCTGCTCACAGTCCCCTGCAGCCCACTTTCATACAACAGACACCTTAAAAAGCTGCCAAGCACCAGATTGGTTCAATTTGAAAGTGAGGAAGAAAAACACAAAGAGATTTATCCCCATTTTTCTTTTTTCCCCTTTCAGAATGGAGACACTTACTGAGAATGCCTTTCATTTGGGCCTGTTGGGGCAAATCCCATTTCAAAAAAAAAAAAAAAAAAACCAAAAAAAAAAAAACACTTAGATCTGCACAAGTCATCATGGTTCAAAATGCTTGGATCTGAACATTTGCATATTACATAAAGGCTCAACTGCATCATCGTCCAAATATTACTTTGACCTTTAGCTTTGGTCCCATAAAATCCAGCATTAAATCAAATCACATGCGCCGACGCTTAACAACAAGTGTATGTCTGTTTTCCATAAATCATCTGTATTTGTATGACTAACCTTTAGGCCTTTGAATGCAGGTATGCTGGTTGTCACTCAAGAGGAATCCTTCTCTGCAGCGGCACTCATAGCTGCCCATCATGTTGACACAAATCTGTTGGCATCCACCGTTGCCCTCTGAGCACTCATCCACATCTGCCAGGAGACACATGCACATAAATAAGGTTTATAAAATTAGTTCAAGACAGTACAAATAATAAGTACATTACCTTTAGTCTGTAGGTTGTCCTGGATGAAGTGCTTAAAACCAAATACTGAGATACAATCTACAAGTTTAGAAATGCAATTCAGTGAACAAGAGAAGCACAGATTTATTTCTTTTTTTTTCCCCATTTTAACAACATATTTTTATTTATGCATTAAAATCTGTTGCTATAGAACAAGCAATATTATATTAAAAACATCCTGTTCATTTTGTGCGCCAAAGGGTTGGCTGAAATTATATTTAAATTACTAACCGAGTAAGAAATTGCTCAAGTGATTTATTTTGCCATCATATAAAACATTCCATAAGTAAACCCTGAGTAAAAGTAATTAATTATGTTTTTAATTAAAACACACAGAGAATATATTAGGAAATTACTCACTGACTCATCTAAGTAAGTGAAACAAGCAGAGAGGCCGTGTTTAAGCGCAAATGTCAAGCAGAAAAAAAAAAGAATGTTTTCATATAACGAAAAGCCTCGGGAGTTTGTCTCAATCTGTCTGAGGAGCCTATGTCTGTCTTAATGGTTATCTGACATGGCAGCACACCAGAGCTCCACTGAAAACCTCCAACTGTGCAGCACTAAGCCATAAAAATGCGCATGCAGCACAATCCCCTGGCAAGTGGGAAACCTGATCCACCTGGGCCAGAGTACCTGCTGATGACGAGTGTCTGTCAACCCCATGACGGGAGGAATGCAGGAAGAGGGAGAAAAGAGTGTGCAAGTGTGTGTGTGAGTGGGGAGGGGGTGGTGGCGGTGGAAAGAGGAGAGTCTGAGATGCAAGGGGGTAACAAGCAATGTGAATCCACCTCAAATGCATACAACAAAGACTTTACAAAGGTGTCGCCTGAGGCCTCGCTCTGCTATGAGGCACGAACGGGAAATTGACCGCTCACAGTTGCCAGCTTCATTTCCACTGTTAATGATTCCTCCAGATTTTTTTCTAATTGGCAAAATAGTTCAACTTTTCTTCCCTCTCAAGTCGCTGCTTGATTCGACAAAAGGAAGAAATGGGCAATGAAGGAACAACTATCCATCTTTTGATATTTTGTTTATTTTCACACTCAAAGGTATTGCTGCAAAATGTGACTTTTGCTGCTTTGCTTTTCGGTCTGGCGTGCTGCAGAGAAAAGCAGCCTCCATCTCCCCTGTGCGTGACTGCACTGTGGCTCTGGAGGTGACACTCCATATTCTTTCTTCCCCTGGAGATCTGGGCTCTGTCCCTCACTACTGCCCAAACTGGAACCTTATCCATCCCTCTGCTCGATGCATCAATAATCTGCTGTATACACAAGGCTTTTTTTTAATAAACCGTCATGCGAAACTAATTTACTGTCTATTTGTCCAGTCTGAGAAGGCCTCTAGATTAAGTTTCCTTTCTGGGGAATTCTCAGCCCGGCAGAGTTAGAAATTAAACTTCACTCCGTCCTCTTCTTTTTCCACACAGAAATGCAGACGTGGATGCACACAAGGTATAAACATACATAGTGTGCACACAAAGTGGCACCTGACTAGACAGGGCTCTCTGAGGTTGATAAGTAGGTCAGTGACAGGTAGCACACACAACCTTCTTCTTTTGCCAGGTCTACTGCCCTGCTCTCACATCCCATCAGAAAAATGGTCTCTTTACTCTGAACACAATGTGTCATGCCACCTGTGTCTGATGGGAAAAGCATCACTCAGCAAACAGGTCAAGCAGTGCCATTTTTGGAAGAAAATAAAACTAGTGTTGAAAAGTTAACATTCATAGGACAGGTATAAACAAAGAAGTTGAGAAAAACTGTCCACTTGCTCATGCTTTTATTCTACCATGAGGACTTTACTTCCTGGTGTCATTGCTCAGAACACAAACCAAAATTTTTTAAAAAGACTTCAGATAACTCCAAATAGAGCTGATCGTGTTGTACTTAAGGCGGGCTACAAAACAAACATCTGAAAAATGCTCAAGCGCTTAGGATGGCTTCTAGTGAAAGATAGAATTAGTTATTCATTGGCTGTGTTTATGAGAACTGCTGTGTATACTGGAAAACCAGATGTTTTGTTTCAAAATTTGCCTTTTAGCCAAAACAAATATTTTTATTTGACTAGACAGGCGTCAAAAAGTGGATTCACACTGCCTAAAGCTCATTCTAACTTTTACAAAAGTACAATAATATATTGTGCCGTGCAATTGTAGAATTCACTGCCTAAGAATGTTGTAGTGACAGAGGGTAAAATTGGTTTTAAGATTTTGTTAAAGCAGTATTTTATGGAATGTGAGATCCTGTTGTGGTCTGTGATGGAGAGGTTGGAGGATGTGATTACAGTTTCTTTTGAGTCATTTTTCAAATAGATTTTCTTTTTGTTTTGTGTGTTGTCAGAGTCCGAGTGTGTTTTCTGTTCATGAAAATTGTGATTTTTTTCTTCTTTTTTAAATGGGCTACTGGAGGAACAGCAACAGCTTTGCTGCAGCCAAAATTGTCTCCAAACAAAATAAAAAATAAAATCACTCCATCATAAAAGCAGTGGCAAGAGAGAGAGAGAACCTTTGAGCTGGCAGAAGCTGCCAGTAACCTGCAGCTGCACCTTTGCAGATAAAGTGTTAGCTCACAGATGAACCCAGAAGTCCACAACCTGCACATTAAATCTGCCTACGTCTGACACTCTGGACCAGGCCAAACCCTAAAGATTCAAACATGTTAAGGCTACGCAAACAACAGTCTACGATGCACGCGGAAAATGCCCATGAGATATGCAACCAGCCTCAGAGGGCTTGGGGAATTCTCTTTCCATACCCTCAGCGCATCAATGAAGGTTTCATTTCCTGATTCCTTCATCCCTCCAAATGAGGCGTCGCCTGTCAGTAGATCTCTCCTGTTTAAATAGCTCCCATAATTGCCTGTGTTGTGTGCTGGGCAAGGCTAGTGTCCAAAGCAAATATTTCCAAGCGGAAAGGGGTTCTGGCATGGCAAGGAGAAGTGCTCATGTTATTTGGACTTAAAACATTTTTTAAGAAATTCTCTTGCGAAGATGGAAAAAACGTCTTAATCAGGTTAAAAGCGCTGCCTCACTCCTGAAAAATGAGACATGTCTCAGCTCTTCACTCAAGGAGATGAAGGGAAAGGGAAGGTTCAAACGGAGAGAGATTAAGAGATTGGTTGTGTTTGCAGAGGCCATGTCCGCTGGTTTCTCAGATAGCCTTGACTGTATATATAACATTTGGCCTTGCGCAGAGCTTTAGAGCCATGTAAACATGGTGGTTGCGTTACAGAAACTCCTGAACCCTTATTTTAGAGAAATGCTCAACTCTTTCACTCCCATGTTTTTAAAGGTTCAGCAACTTTTGAGGCATTTATTGCTTACCAAGAGGTTTTTTTTGCAGAGACGGAGTGAAAACCTACTGCCATCTGTCATCAAAGCTGTCCATGCATCCATCCCACTGCTTAGCTTCTGTCTGGAACAGACAGAAGTGTCTCTGTGGTCTAGACAGACCAGTGACAAGGAGGCGAGTGGACGGACAGTGGCCTCTTTGGGCATTTCATTTACAGGACTTGAAGAGGCACACACTCTTTAATAAGGCAGCAAATCGGAGCCATGTGCAGTAACAGCCAGCAAAACAGCTGGAGGACAGCAGGGGCCGACCGTGGTGCTCTGCAAGATGAACAAGCACCGACTTTACTTGATGAGCAACAGTGGGGAGGGAGTGGCACAGAGCTCCAATTAAAATAAGACTCTTCTCCTTTGGTATTCTGAACAGAATTACAGGATTTCCTCATTTCTCTGTTGTTGGGAAGTTCAGTGACACAGTGCACTTCTTCTGAACAGTGACCATGGTGCTATATTTGAACCCAAGCTGAGAGAACAACATGGTGTACAGACAATGAAACACTCAGCCCCACTGTGTCATATGTCAGCTGACTGTCTAAATTGATATGTTGCAGGAAGCCGTGATCTTTCATCTTCCAAGCTCCAAATCACAGAAACGTGTGACTATTGCAGACTGGAAGTCGGTGCTTATAAGACACTCATAGTATTTTTGCTTTGATCAGTTTATTAGTTCCAGTGCTTCCTGTCTGTTCAACTGTTTGGCCACTGTGTCTAATACAGCTAACTGATTCACATCTGCTATGCAAACATGAATAAAATTTCTGTTTACTGTAGCATTTCATTCTGAAATCAGCAGTGAGGGTTGATTTTTGTATGCTGCTACATAAACAAAACTAATATAGCTTTGATTGAACTCAGACTTTTTTGACTTTGGGCCTGTCTCCGAGGTAACCATTTTGGTAAATAAGCACAGACTTCAATTCACGTCCAATCTCTTGCTGTGTTCTTTCCTAAATGAAAAACTATGAGCTAAGATCTTGCTAAATGGTATTTCGGTTTCTCCAAAACAAGTCTGGAAGTATTTTAAAAACAAAACCCCAGGATAAGTGTTTGGGTGGACAGTCTTATGCCAAGGAGACAAGAGGCCCTGTGCTGACGTCTGACGTCTCCCAGTCTGCTCCATGCTTACACCCCTGAGCTCAATCTCAGGCTTGAGTTTCCCCCAAAGCCCTGCCAGTGGGCTCAGCTGGAATTGTTCATTTCATGGTAGATGGGACTGAACAATTCTGAGAGGAAGAGAAAAAGAGAGAGTGTGTTCATATAGTCTTCAGGGGCCAGCTAATGCAACAATCTTAAATCTGTCTTTTAACTCATCACTTCAGCTTCCCTCCTCTGAACTGTGGAGAGACTCTCTTGTCCAAACCCGATCCATGCATGTCACAACAAAAGTGAAGTGACTGCTCCCACTGAGCAGAGCAGAACATTTGTGTCTACGGCAGCGAAGTGAAGGGAGTTAGTGCTAAGCTCAGAATAGTCAGCCCTCTGAGAAAGGGGTTAACCGGATCACCGTGGCATGGAGCCAACCCTACACACTCAGGAGTTAAATGAAGTACTTAAGTCATCTCATCCAGGCCAGAATTAAATATTTCTGCAGAAGTAAAAGGTGAGGAGGTTATCATCACCACCTTGAGTAAGAGTTGGCAATGCACTTCTGAAAGGGAGGCACTTATGAGTACAGTGCTGGCTGTTCAGCAAATCAGAGTGACGCTCTTTGATAACGACACTTTTCACATCAACAGCTGGTCAATAATACATCAGCTTGAGTTCTCCTGTTTGATTAGTGAACCCTGCCACCAAAGCAGTAACACAGGTTTACCCAAGCAAACAACTTAAAGAAAGCTTATCAAATCCTACGCAAGTTTATTAATGCGATTGCCTGGAAAAAAGTAACCAAAACAAATGTAACAGCACAATTATACTTCTTAACAGACAGTAAACACTCAACAGTAGTGACTGACGAGACCATTTCTTAATTATTACTTCAAAGCTGCTCTTCAAAACTTCATTTCAATCCTGTAATGACATTGCTTTTGTGATACAGATTATGTTATGTCTTTGGGGAAGGTTAAAGTAAAAGGGCATTCATTTCCCTATAGATTGCACAGGGAATTGCGCTCTGCTGAATCAATACAAACCAAATCAGTGCTGGTCAATAGAAATCAAAGAAACACAGCCTTTAAGCTGTGTGTGTTGAGCCCGACACTGCACATCACATCTAAGGCGACATGTCACGACCGACAATAGAGGAGAATGATGAATATAACTAAGCAACGTGGTGACAAAAGCCGCTTCTTTGCAGCGCATTGCCACTCTGTTGGACATCTGTAATGTCTATTTCAAGCCCGCTTTGGTTTCTCTTGGTGACTCACACTGGACTAAATGCAATTGTGGCAATTCCACTTTACAGGAATATAAGCCATATCTTTATTTGTGTCTCTTAGCTCCAGATAGAAGAAAAATGTTGTAACTTGTGGTTGCAGGGGCAGGAAATATTTGTGCAGATGTTTATGATATTAAAAGACTTGAGAGCGTTTAACAAACTAGAAATGATAAGAGGATATTTGGGTTTCTGTAGGACCTCAACCAAAACACATAGGTCATAAATGTGGGGACGGCAGTGCTACAGTGGGGAACTAATAGCTTTCCTGCATCTGGTTTTCATTGTAAAGAGGATGTGTGTTTTGGATTAAATTGACATCGATTCCTCTGTTTTTCCTAAGACTCTAAAAGTCCTTTACTGCCTCGCCATGAAAGAGGTGTGGTGATTAAATACCATCCCTCCCTCACCTCTGAAAGATAATAGTCACGGCCAGTTATAAGAGACGTAATCAGGTTCTTATACGTTTCGCTACCTCTCTCCAGTGCGAGTTCTGAATGCATACAATAGCTCCCTGTGAGGTAAATTATACAGTGAGTGACATCTCACTCCGCACAGGCATGAGCAGCATGCCGAGCTATTGCATTGCTTCCACCTTGCTGACTTCCTGACATCTCTGTAGGGTTTAGGACAGACGGAGGCACCTCAGAAACCAGTGGGTCTCCGGCGAGGCAGCGTTTTGCTTCACGCTCCACCGCCTCCTGCCACCGCCCAGTGTCATTATGCTGCCAACACATCCAATTACAAGGAGTCATGTGGCATGTGCAGCACTGAGCAAACAAAGGCTACATCAACTGGGATGAGTACGCCGCGGTCTAACCCGTGTCCCTGAGCTGACAGTAGCAGAGCCCAACCCCTACTGGCTAAAGGCGGGGGAGGGTTACGGACACCACTGGGACTTGATGTTGCCCATGAAATGAAACGAACATGAAATAAAACAAAAAAAAAAAAAAAAAAAAAAAAATCACTGGAGTTATTTCAAAAACAACATGGTGCAAATCCAAAGAGGAGATCCTTAACTATCTCAGACTCTAAACTCAGTGTGAACTTTGCGGATCAGGTGAAAGTCTCCTCCTGCGAAGCCTCAGGCACATCTGGTCTATAAGGGCTCTGAAGGTCCAATATTAACCAGCTGCTTAGGCTCTTCACTCCAGGGCCAAGGGGACTAATCTTTTCTCAGGGGCCAAAAAGGAGCTTAAACCTGGAAGAGGAAGCTGGGGCCTTAGCATAAAACCTCGGCTATACCTCTTCCTCTCCTGTCTTGTGTTTGTGGTGAGGATTACTCGGTTGCGCTGTAGAGCTGCGGTATTAGAATGAGTTAAATTGTCTTTCATGCTGCTTTGAGGTCTCATGGCAAGAGCTGGATTTGTATCCGAAGGTCACATCTACAATTAAATGTATCTTGAGCCTGTTTGCTATGCTAGGATGAAAAATGTTTATTTGTTAAATTATTAAGCGGATCGATATCTTTGCAGAAATGTACGATAATTCCACAAAAAGTGCAACTCAAAGTCTGAACAGTCTCTGCCTTCTTGCACACAGGTCATTTGCTGGGAAAATAAAACATGGCAGAAGAAGAAAAAGAGATGAAAGCCCTCTGCTTTGTTTGATTGTGTGTTTCACTATGACAAATTATATCAAAGGGATCGATGGATGCAATTGTGCTTGATGCAACAGCAGCAGCCACACAACCATATATTGCAATTACACACCTGCACGCAAGGCAGGAGCTGACCCATGGCACAGCAAATGATCCACACATCACTGAATGCTGCACTAAATGACTTGGAAAATAGTCGTGTTTTACACTGTAGATACATGTGCATGAGTAGAAGGAGAGCAAGGGAAAGGGGATAAGAGAAAGAGACAGAAATACAATAAGGAGAAGAAAGAGAGGAATGAGGGCATGGTCAAGTCATAACAGGCTTTTTTATCGATCAAAATATGTGTTTTCCATTCCAGCGTACCTTAATCCCAGCATTACACGCAGCTCATCAAATGAATGTAGGACCGATATGAGCATGTTGCTGTGTAGGCCCACATGTAAGACCCATCACACAGTGAATCATTGTTAAGTGCTGACAAGGTTTTCTGTCATCACTTCTCCTAAATGTGAGATTTGCTGTTACAAGTTGCTGGTTACTTACTTCTACAATGTGCTTACTGCAGCAGAGAGCGTTTCGCTGTGTTTAACCCTTTATTGGGCGAGTGACTATTTTTGGTCATTTCCAAATACTTTACAAAACTCTCTCTCTCTCTCCCTCTCTCTCTCGAAGGGGTTTTTGTCTAGTTTTTATCCATCCAATGATAAGGCGCATTAACACAGTCTTAGTGTTTTTAGAGTATCTGTGCAGTCTCATCGTCATCATGGGGAAAAAGGGTCATTGACGAACACATTTTGTCATCTCGTCTGACGAAATTAACACTAAAAACAGTAACAGCAACAGATACAGTAAGGCAACAATCCGAGGTCCAATGTGGTCTCCAGGGTCTGTAAGGTCCACCTGTGCATGAGCAGTGAGTGGACCTGCTTTGTTAGGTACC
>JAQQZY010000027.1:12579778-12590337 GCA_030068375.1 Ostorhinchus rueppellii | reverse complement strand
GAATACTTTAGTACTTTCACTTAAGTATGATGTTTAAAGAACACTTCAACTTTTACTCCAGTCAGTTTTTTGATATAACACTTGTACTTCTACTGCACTCCTCTACTCCAGTACTTTATACATCTCTGATTTTCAATTTCCAGCTTGATTTTACACAAACCCTGGTGCACAGCTTCAGGACTTACAAGCAGCCACTATTTATCATCGTCCTACAGTAGAAACAAATGGAGAAAAAAAAATGAAAAAGCTGAAACTCTGTCCTGGTCATGTTTTATTTTATTTTATAAAATGCTGAATATATTGGGGGGGAAAAATATGCACACACAAAAACACTTTGCATCAGCATTACACAAACACTGATTTATAACAGAATGCCTCTTCATTTCAGCCGTTCGGTGAACTCAAGCAAACATGTACGAGACCTTCACATCCATTTCTTCCATGTGCTAACACAATCAAGAATCTTTTCTGCTCTGTGTGTCGACACAAAACATCAGCGGTGGCGAGACGAGAAACTGTGGGAGCAACTGGGCTCACCTCGCATCATTTATAAAACATCTCAAGGTAACATGGGCTCAGACTTTGTGAATAAATAATGGCAATTCTCAGTGATTTTGATCATAGTCTGAGCATCTGGTGCTGTGCCTTTCCTTTAGCATGTGTGGCCTTAATAGACTATGACTCACAGACCTCCGGACCACCTCCAGAAGGAAAACACTTATTACAGTAATTAAGTGAATCATAGAGTAATACTAAGAGAGCGCAAAGGGTGACATGACACACTCCAAGTGTCAGAGGTTTAATACATACCACACTGTATAACTGAGCATAACTTGTAACCATTTCCCATTAGAAGTTGAAGTGACAAGAAAATCATTTGTACCTTTCAGGGGATTTTTTTCACCCTTCTTGGCATGTGTCCTGCTCTGTTAATAACTTCTTGGCCTCATGCTGCATATTTTATACGTGGGAAGGGTGGCACTTAGTCCAGCTGTATACCTTATATTTATACAACCAGAGCTAACTGACATGACACTCTCCCTTCTGCACACAGCAATTACATTCATTGGTGGTTACTTATGCCAGATACGCTACCAACTATAAAGATGGCAGCATAGCAATTACAGCACAAGTGTGATATTTTTAGTTGTTTCCTGTCAAACGAAGGTATAAAGTGAATGGTTCTCTGTGTAAGTTGTGAAGCGGCCATTAGCTACTAAAGCGTGGAAATGTGAAGTTCATTCAGTCGGAACAGGCCCGATTTGTAAACGCTCAGAGACAGCAGGATCACTTCTTGCAAACATTTCACATATTCAGACACACGATATGTTTAATTGCCTTTCCATCACTGGTTCTGCATTATTTCAAGTAGCAAAAGTCACAAAATGTTTCAAGTATTAACATTACAGGGGGGATCATTTTACTGTCAGTATTTGTGGGAAATTTTACAACATGCGCTTTAATGGGAGTTAATCAATCATCATTATTTTATGTTACACTTATTAATATAATTGATTATACTGTGAATTAACAGACTTTATAGATATTTGCCATAAAAAAAACTAAAAAAAAATATCAATGTGGATTCAGAGTATACCTTGCATGACATTTTTTGTTTGTTTGTTTTTTACATCATCATTGTGTAATATCCCTCAGACTTATTTATTTATTTAGGTAATTTATTTGTCCATTAGACAGAATATGATACATACAGTTAGGGTTTCTAAATTAAATATAGACAAAAAAGGTGTAGGCTGAAGCAACAGCTACCCTATTTACATGAAGGAAGGTTGCATAAACAAGATAGGATAACAAGATAATAACGTAAATAAGATATTAGGAAAACTGAAGTATATAGTACCTATCAAAATAATAGTCTGCACAACTTATAATACAAGATATTTCAACGATAGTTACAGATCAACAATGGTAATGGAAGTGACACATTGTAATGTGGTAAACAACAACAACAACAACAACAACAAACACAAACCAACAAAGAAAGAACAGAAGATGGAATGGAACAGCAGTTAACAATAAGCTCCGCCCTCCCTGTACTGTGACCACACCATCTGTTTATGATGCACACATGGAAAAAAAAAAATAAAAATATGAGACCACCCTTGTTTTCTTTAATTTCTTGTTCATTTTAATGTCTGGTACAACTAAAGGTACATTTGTTTGGATAAATAACAACAAAAATAGCTCTTAATAGTTTAATATCAGAGCTGATATCTATCCATTGTCCATGTTTTCTTGATAAAAATCAAAATCACTTCAGTTCTTACATCAATACCTTTGTCATTGTACTGACAAAAACAGTGCTTTTAGACATTCCATGTTTTCTTTTCTGTCTGTTTTAGTCACATGATACACACAGGAGTTAGTGCTTGATTGTATAACCATTGTTTTTGATGACTTTTGATGGTGTAACAATTTTTTCCACGGCTGTAATATGAAAAGAAATGAAATAAATCATGGTTGTTAGGACAAAAATAACTGTTCAAGCCAAATTGCCTTTTTTGCTTCTTCAATCTGAGACACACACACATACTGTTTGATGCAATGCATGTCATTGTCTGTGTTTTTCCCTTTATTATGCAAACAATATTGCAGATATGATCCCATTTCATTTTAAACTCAATTTCCCCCCAACTACATGCCCTCATTAGTACAATTTCAGCGTAAAACAAAAACAATCTAAGAATGACTTTGTTGGAATAAATTGCTTTTTCATTCTTTTCAGCCATTAATTTTTAAGTAATCGACATTTTCACACACTTGGCCAATAATTCCTAGAAAAACTTGATGTAAATTTATGATTAACACTTGCTGCACGTGTTAAATACTGTTGTATGTTGGAGGCCTGATATCAACTTTTGGATTAAATTGTCAAATGAGGAATAGAAGGAGGATTTAAAGCGTTAATCAACATTACGAGCCACCATTACACGCTGTGATAAATATATATGTCGAGTTCATCGGGGGTGATTAAACACTGCAGGGGGGTATATGGGTTTTCCCATGCTTCTGTCCATTGAGGAAGTCTCAAATTCATCTGTGAAGTCATCCCTCTTCTAACCAGAATGCATTGGCCAGAACCCACCAAATAAATAACTTTGTTTTTTTTTCATCTGGATTCCTTGATGTATTGGGTTGGATTTTTCCATTACTAAGCAGAATAAGAGCATTTCCTTTCACTTCCAGCAGTCTCTAAAGCTGGCGCTCGCCATCAGGAATGTAAACACACAGTCTGTAAACAAGGCTCTCTCTGACCCCCAACCCCCCTCCAACAACGCTGACCACCACAGACCAGCCTAATGATGTCCCTCCCTGACCCCCCCAAATTCTCAAAGAGAGATGCGGCCTCATTATTCAGCCTTGGGGTCATAGGACGGAGCGGAGAGGAAGGATGGTGTGGAAAGTACAGAGACTGAGATGACAGTCCCAGTGATATCTTCTGAATCACACTATCCCCAATCAGTGAGTAATGGAACAGAAAAACAAATGCAGGCTCTGTGGTGGGGGGTTAGAGGATTAATGATCTTAGAGCTGCTGCAGCTGGCTGAGGGAGGCACAGAGGTTCCTCAGCGAGACATCAGTACTGGTGAAGGGGGCTCTAGAGGTAAGTTCAGGCTTTGGGGGGGTAGGGGGGGTCAGAGTGTCATCAACACTGACTCGATCCTCCCCCGAAACCAACAGGGATGTTGTCAGCACAGCGCCGCATCTGCACAGAGAACAAAGGCCACTGACGGGGTGAGAGGGAGAGAGGATGAGATGGGAGCAGCAGGGAGACACACAGGGTTTTCTAATTTTAACCACAATGCCACAGTTGAAAAAAAGCATCTCAAGCCTCATTTGGAACATATTGTTCAAATTAAAGCTCGATAAATAAACAAGCCCCGAACCCACGGCGTAGATCGTCTCTGAGTGTGAGGGTTCAAACTTCACCCCTGGACGCTGGTGCCGTCTACAATCCTGCTTTCAGACAACTTCAGATGATTTAAGTTATTATTTTCCCCCATCCTCTGCTGCACCTGGAATCTACAGGCTTCACAGCCCTGCAACCATTTCAAATGGGGTGACAAATAGTGGTCACAAGGGCCTCGCCAGCTGCTGATGAAGTGATTTTCTGCTCAAGGAGGGGAAAAGGTACCATGACAGACAGATCTTAGCAGCTGATGGGTTTCCCTGGGGAATAACCGGAAATCTGCAGTGTCGACAGGTTATGGTTGTGTTTTGTTGCAGTGTAATAGTCACTGAACTTGAAGTGCACACAATGTATGCATGAGGCGTTTGATGCATGAGTAAAGTGGAGGAAAACACAGGAATGCTGAACATAAACACAGACTGTTTTCAAACTTTAACCCACTACCAACAAATCCTCTTATTTGTGCTGATGTACCACCAAACTAGCAAAATAAAAAGGCTTTATCCAAATCCTTGAAGACGGGAAGGACTAATATTTTGTGCTTTGTAAAAAGTAATTCTCACAAATGTGCAGCTCATTATAAAAATATTCTAAGTTAAGGATGAAATGTATAACCGCATTAATCTCTGAGAAAATGCACCCAGAATTCTTAAAGACCTTGAACATATTTCTTCAGGCCAGGATTTTTGACACTCTGCTGCAGAGACAAAAACGTCTTGCTTTTACATTCCAGTGGGCAGGATGAAAGTGAGCAAAAGTCCAGAAAAAAGGCTCACTCAACTGCCTTGGGTCACAGCTTGGACTTTACATGTGCCTGTAAACATGGTACTCCCTTTTTATGCCTCTGCAGCCGGCATGCCTTAAAAGTGAATGTTTATATCAAGCAGCAACTTGGTCGCATTAAAGTCAAAGAATTAGAAAATGTAGGCACAATAAACTCTGCCCGTTCCCTGCTTTAAAGCCATCTGTACTCATAATGGAGCCTCATTTTCGGAAGTGAAAGCACTTCTGCCTCCTAAGTGCAATCATTAATATCCAGTCTAAAAATCACTCATCGTAGTCTACACAGTCACTTGTCCTCACTACACACCCACAGATCAAAGTCATTTTCATGATTCATACTGCATTGCTCTTGGACCGAATTGTTTTCAAGTGTTCTCAGCGCTCAAGTAATGCCAAGATAATAATCTCTCTGCTCACTCTCCTGCTCTGTAACAACATGTACAGTGGTAGTGGAGCACCACTTGTCAGGCAGATTCTTTCTGGGTGTGTGTGCTAAGTGGTAAAGTACGGTGAAGCTGGATTGATTCGCTCCACCCACGCGTCAGCAAGTGACCAAGGGCAACCCCGAGGCTCAACCTGCCTCAGATCATAATGAGAACACGACTCTGACACCGAACGCCTGCTGCAGACGAAAAACAGCAGACACACAGAAGCTCCACTGTCATCATCACTAAAATGTCCTTTGATAATGAAAAAAATCCAAATAATTTACAGGTAGAGTCGATTTGGTGTCGGTCATTACAGAGAATCCGACTCCGAGTTACTGATCCAAACTGACAATATCGTAAACCACAAAGTCACAAAGCAAACCGATGAGCACCCAAGTAGTTTTGTCTCCTTGTTGACCTTTATACATCTTCCATTTGGCAGCTGTTAAAAATTACTTTGCCAAAACCAAGCGCTGACCGATAAATCACATCTTCATCGTCCTTGCAACGTGATCATGAGTGGCAAACATCTCAAAAGTCTGCCTGAAATCCAGCGAGTACGAAAAAAATCATTTTATTTACACACACCAGAAGTCCATTTCTCAGAGGTTTGCATGTGTGACTCTTGACAAAACATCCAAACACCACAGAGAACGGACAGAAGCCAAAACTCATTTCGTGGCTAAGGATATGATGATGATTTAGTATATTATTTCAGTTGTTTTTCAGAGTTTTGTTTTTTTGTTTTGTTTTTTTTTTTTAATTCAAGAGATATTTGTTGGGCTTAGAAGAAAGGGCAATTAAAGCTGAATTCCTTATAGTTAAAAGGTCTGATTTAATCTGCATGTAATTCATCATTAATGCATTTATCCAGAAATTAAGCTTTTCGATTCAATGCTATTAGAGTCTATTTTAGTAGTGTACTTGCAGAAAGACAGAGAGCATGTAGCTAATTCATACTGTTGTCACATTACAGAGTGCAGGTTTTCCTCATATTGTGCACACCTATTTGGTATGTTATAGGGTTGCATGATATTGGCAAAACTTGCGATGCGATATGGATGTACGTACAGCACTGTGATAACAATAATATTGCGATATTTCTCGGTCACCTGAAGAAATACCAATTTCACTTAAGAAAAGTGTTCCTTAATGTTAAAATGAATCTATTGTTTGTATGCTGACTCAGTTATTTAGAATTTAAGACAAAATACTGAACTACTACAGTTAGTTCCACTATTCTGTCCAAAAACCTGCTGATGCTGCTACCACAGACCTAAAGACACAAACACGGTCACATATTTGGTCATTTTATTCACATATAACAATATGTAAATGACATGGATGGATTTGATGATAACAAAAGTGCCAGAGTACCACCATGGAAGAGTTTGAACTAAACTATATTCCAAATAAATACTGCATATAAAAATAAAATCTGTAAATAGAAGTGTTCAGGCTTTGGCTAAAGTCGTGCTCTGAAAATATTCACATCTTTTCAACATTAATAACATGTAAACTTGCATTCAACCAGCAGCAGTGGCGTTATTTCAGGTTTTTTGCTATAAAAACTAGCATGTTAGAGTGATAAAGAAAACCACTCTGGCACCCCAAGATGTGGAAAACAGAAAGTTCATACAAATAAAATAAGATAAATTGTTGCACGTCTTTGTGGTATGAATATTGCACACTGTTATCACAAGAATATTTTTTGCGATATATTGTGCAGCCTTAGTATTTTATATTTTTCTTGCTTTAACTTTGCAGAGTGGAAAAAGGGAACATTCCTCTGAACCAAACTAGCTCTGACTGACAGTGTCTCTGAGTCACAGGGAATCTAGATGGTAACAGAAGTAGTACTGTCCACATGTTGACCTGTGTACATCTTTTTGGCAGCTGTTAAAAATTACACTGACAAAAACCGTGCTCCACTACCTCAACAGAAATAAAAACAGGGGCTGTTGCATCTGCTTGTTTTAAGACGTATCCAGTCTCTGAGGGGATAAGTGTAACAACTCAACAAATACCACTGCAGATGCCTGTCAGGACTCGGGGGCAAAGCAGAAACCGCACAGTCTGAGAAATGAGGAGAGTGAAGGTGATGAAAGAGCAACGCCAAAGCGGTGTCAAAATGTTAAAGTGAGATGACTGGCCATGTTCAGACGAGATAGTGCCACAGCCATGGTCATTTTTTCCCCCTTCCTTTTCTTTTCTACTTAACACAGACCGCCTGGAGGAGTTCACCGCCCGACAGAGGCAGAAATAAAAGCCCTGCTTAAATGCCTCTTATGTGGTGCCACATACAGTTTCACAGAAGTGTCCAAATTACTGCAAATACATCTCATGCACTTTGGCCCAATTACATGTAGGCACAAAAACACACCTCAGCACAAGCACACATAGAGCTGCTGAGTACGGCCTTCTATCAATTAACCAAAGTAGGCTGGACAGTAGTGGAGAATGCACTGAAGAGGACGGACGGAGCTCCACATCTTTTTGTCGCAAAAAAATATAAATAGCGCATTGGCTGACAGCGAGGCTTCTGACACAGTAATGCAGTCTTTGCTTATGGCTGACATAGAAAAAGCACAGCTACTTCATTAAGTGCATAGGAAAGGAAGCGAGAACAAAGCAAACAAAGCAAGAGTTGGGTGAAAAAGGAAAGGAGTGAATGAGCGTTGGGGGTGGGAGGGGGACTCTTCTCTTCCATCTCGTTCATAGCAGCGTCTGGGGTAGCATCTCTAGGTAAGCCTCCCCGTCGCTTGGGCCTCAGATTGCCAAAGCTCCTCGGTTCCCACAGTGTGTCCCGGCCTGGATCTGGCTTTCCTGCCTGCTCGTGCAACTCTGCGTCTTTAGACCCCCAGGCCTCCGGAGCAGAGGTTACACCAACATAGCCAGCCACAGCAGCATGTCAGCCCCACACCAACCGTTGCCTTGGTGCCGCTGCATTAGCAGAGAGCTCCTGAGTCTGTTCGAGGGAAAGTGATTTGCCATGACGTCTATGGCTCCTTCTTTCCTTGCCTTCTCTTTTCCATGCTTGTTGCTGCTCACTCACTAAGAAACGTCTCCCTCACTGTCTGTCTGTCTGTGCTCTCTTAATCTCTCCCCTTTCCCCAGTCTCATTTTTCCCTTCTTTGTCATTCTCTCTACCACATCCTCAAATCCTCCCTCCCTCATTCATTCCACTGCTCTTACACTTTTTTTTTTTTTCATGGAGTAATGACTGATGCCTGAAACACAGCGCCATGATTAGACTGACATTGATGAAAGACAAAGACTCTTGTCGGCAACATCTGCCTTGAATAAATATTGAGCTGACAAACTGCTTTTTTTTTTTTGTCATTGCTCCTCTCTGTCAAAACTGTTCCCACCGTAAGAGCCTGTCAGCGCCACCGACGCCAAACAAAATACTTATTCTTGATTAGTTCAAAATATGGTCAGGAATAATTTTATGGTCCAACACAGCTAAACATGTCACTGTAGAGCTGCTCCCCTTGCGCTGATAAACAGGAACCGGAGGAGAAGCCTATCAAGTGGTCGTCCATGGAGTTTCGCTTCATGACCAACAAACAGGTGCATGCCATTAAGAGCAGACACTCATACAGCGGCATTCCACACTACAAGGAAGTGTGTAATCGATGTTGTGGAAAATAAAGTGAGAAAAAAGTAGTTCTAATTGCAAAATGTAAATATTGAGTTTTCCCACAAGTGGGGGCAGACCACCCAGGATGCAAAATAGTCACCCACCCCCTTTCTCTTTTTGCCTTGTCGACCGCCCGAGAGATGTCTTTTTGTGTGCGAAACATCACCAACCACAATCAACACTCACACAGAAACCATGATGTGTCTTTGCATGCAAATACTTCTGGCAGCCCCGGGTTGGCATGTGTGTAGTGGGACAATTAAGTGATGAAAACCTGCAGGAGAAGGCTGAGCGAATCAGAAAATGAGTGTCTAACACCGTGTCTTTCTTGTTCCTGTAAAAGTGCCACAGTTTTGATCCAGGCTGCCCTTGTCTGCTCTGAATAATTTCTCACATGAGAGCAAGAGGGCAGTCGGCTGGGCAGGACCATACTGTGGCTGCAGTGTCTGACAGTCAAGAGACTCCTCCATGTGTGTGTTGCACGCCGGTGTCAAATACTTGTCTGGACTGTGACAAATACCTTCTGCTAGTCTCAGTACAATTACTTGCTGGATTAGCTATGAAACATAACTGTTCGCACTGCTGATGCTGTTTGAAGATCAGAGACGGTGGCTCTTTGTGACAACAGCAAACCCAGAGAGAGTAAATTTACTTTTGAAATGTATTTTTCCTTTCTCCTTAAGTAGGTGTGAATTTAAGCAGATAAACACACTGACAGAGAAAAGCAATTAAGCAATTGGTAGTGAATCAACAGAAAAAGAAACTCAATCTGAGACTGGCAAAAGGCTCTGATGTCAATAGTACTTCACTTCTAAACTCTGCATTATAAAAAAAAAAAAAAAAGAAAAATACTTTGCTTTTAAGCACACATCAATTAAAGTTGCACTTATTTAGAAAGTTGATCCCAATTTTACGAGCAGCTGGGTGTGATAATAACCAGCTATCCATGAAGATCTACTAAATACATGTGGCTGAGGCTGTGAGGCTTTCACTGTGCGGCCAGAAATAACACCCAGAATAAGTCCATCCACAGCCATCAGATCACGGCATGGCAACACAAAGATAAGGCTATTTTGACGTGAAAACTTACCTTGAGTGGTTCTACTTCCTGAAGCTGACTGTTGGACAAAGGCGACCAGGCAGAGACCTACAAATCCCAGGCTTGCGCGTATCAAAACGTGCACATACATGTTAACTTTCACTGTAGTTAAACACTTCTACTTTAAAAAAAAAAAAATTTAATTAAAAAAAAAATCTGCGATGCGCAAAAGCACATACAAGGGTGTGTGGTATAAAGGTCTCTTGTTATTCCCCCTGTGCACCCGCTGACAGGATATTGTGCGATCCTTGTTCCTCTTTACGCCTGCTTATTTGAGTTTCAAGTGATCGGGATTGAGGGTAGCCCGACAAAGCGGAGCGGAGGAAAGCTTTACTGTTATCATGTTTCGAGCCAGACCGATGTCAATTTAAGAAAGAGAGAGAGAGAGAGAGAGCGCGGGAGAGAGAGAGGGAGGAAAAGAGAGGGGGAGAGATGGAGTAGAGCGGCGGGGTCTGAAGGGGGAGGAGAGAAGAAGGAGAGGAGAAAAAGAAGAAGCCTCCGCGTTGCGCTCCGGACTCCTCTGCTCCCACTCCCACTGTGTCCCCGTCGGTTCTGCAGGATTTTACGCACAGATGCTGGTTGGACCGAAGATGGACCGAGGTTATCATGTGCGCGTGGGGTCGCAACCATGTGATCACCTGGTCTGTGCCACCTGCGTAAAAGCAGTTTTATATA
>JAQQZY010000027.1:12565169-12579672 GCA_030068375.1 Ostorhinchus rueppellii | reverse complement strand
TTGTAGAAGTTATTTCAAAATGCAACCTTTTTTTCTTTTTCTTTTTTTTCATACCTCAGGTGATTTCCCAGCATGCCATCTTTATCCCAAGGTCAATTGGGGGCCCTTAGCAATTCCACCCTCCTGTTATAATAGCAGACTGGTCCTGCTTGAAAAACTGAAATTCAAGTGGACCTGTAACATCTACAAAAATACACACACACACACACACACACACACACACGGAGGGAAATTACATTTTAAATAAAAGCCTGCTGACATTAGGTTATTACACTGAAAAAATAATCTATACCAGCTGCTCAGAATACACTATTCTTCAGGTATGATAAATAACAATCAGTAATTGTTTACAGGAAAACTGATGAAAGCTCTATAATTATCACCCAGTGCAACAACCAAAAACAAAAAAAACCTGCATACAAATTATATTTTGTGTTATCTGGTTCCAGAATCATAACCAACACTGCATTATCCACTCATCAGTATTGAGTTATTGCCTGCAGGGTGTTTAGCTCAGCTGCCACATATTCCTCATTGATCTTTGCTCCTGGCTCTGAATAACTAAACCCTGGTGTCAGAAATCACCAATACCGGTTTGCAGATTCAAATCCCAGACCGCAGGTATTTGTACAACATAGACCTTTAAATAAAGTATATATGTAGTAGCCTGTCTGGTGTGTCATCATCTGATCGCAGCTTACTGTGAATTTTCGCATTAAACGGGGATAAGAACATGCTGTTATTTGCTCCTAACATAAGCCCTTCCTGCAAGTCACTGATCATGAGGCACTGTATGCACACCATTACCCCCCAGACCCTGAAGAGGAATGAGGCTTGAGGAGTTACATGAATCAAAACAGACCTTCCTCACATTACCAGGAGTACAACCCACTGAGCTACTGTGCCACATTTCACTTGCAATGACATATGGAGCATTTGTTTTCAGGGAGCGTCCTACAAAAGAGAAGCATCCATATCCCCACACCTGCTACCCCCGTCAAACATTATCACCTAAATTAGTCAGCTGTGTTGATACGTTTATGTTTGCATTTCAACATACAGGCGGATTCTACACTATAATTATCTTGCTCGCTCCTGTGTGTAATTTTTTTTCTCAATCAACTATAATTACGACCCCACAATGAGGCTGATTGGAGATAACAACTTTCTTCAGATGATGCGGAGAATTTAGAAACTGCTCACAATCTGGAAATCTTGTTATGGCTGATGCAAAAAAAAAAAAAAAAAAAAAAAAGGGGGGGGGGGGGGGTATTTTTCATTATGTCCCATCCTTCCTTATCAGAATTTTGTAATTATCTGTACCTTTCAGAGTTCTTGTCAAAACTACCTGGATTTAAAGGGAGTTATTTCACCAACAATTTAATATAGTTTCCCATGATAACCCATGTTTTGACAAAGTCTTGAGGCCTCAATAAATAAGAGATTCAGTGCAGCAGAATAACATTCTGAGATTCCCTCTTTGCATCCACAGAAGAAGAAAAATACATGTAAATCCACAGCACAAAGTCAAGCAGTTCAGTGTAATTAAAATAACATCCGTCAGGGATATGGAAATATCCCGTGTCCCTGTGTCCAAATCTCTGGGTAATTGTGAGCACTTGTATAACCAAATGAGCTCAGAGTCACTCAGGGAGTTTGAGAAAGTCAGAACATGGTTGCCACAGAGCTGGAGAACAAGTCATGCTTGTGGCTCAGTACGCTTTTCATGGCAACACTTCATTAAAGACAGAGGGCTGTGCACGGCCATCACACTGAGCACCAGACCAAGCTATTTTTACACCAACAGACACACAAGGGAAGCCCAGGCAATGTTTAATTTATGATCCTCGTCATGAAAAGGACTTCAGCTTCACAGTGGGTAAAGAGGAATGGGAGAGTGTGGAAGGTGGAAGAATCTTTTACAGATAATAAGTTAAATAAAAATGGCATCATACCCATTTTCAGAGTCACTCACTGAAAACATCTTCATGATATTTAGTGTGCAGTGGCTCACCACAGCCTCCTGTGGCTGCTTTTCTATCCCATCCTGGTGGTTGTGCGTGTTGCACTGTTTGTGAATTTTATGAATTTTAAGATATAATCAATTTTAATGTCATTTTTCCTTTTAAATAGCAGACAGATGGCAATATTTGGGACAATATGCAAAATTTATGACTGCCTGAAATACCACATTTAACAAGTGCCATAACTGTTTGCTGACAATAGGCGTTTGGAAATTTATATTCATTTCACTTTTCAGTTGTCAGGGGGGAAAAATGTGGCAAGCACTTGTTGAAAATGTGTAGTTACAACCTACTTCTCATCCTAACTCAAAAATATCAAAGTCAGACAATGCTTCACCAGCTGTTGCTGCAAGATAAATTCAAGATGGATGCATGTTGAGAGCCACCACTGTAGTATGGTGCATGCTAATAAACTGAGGAGCTGGAAGCCCTGCAGAGCGCCTAATGTTCTCTTCCAGATGGTCATACACAGGGACACGCTACCTAAGCTCCTCATTTACTTTCTTCCAGTTTGACATTTATGCTCCCCAATTGTCTGAAAGATTTATGTGTGAAAATGCCAAGGCTCTGAGCTCAGAGAACTTTCTCCTCCTCTTGCCTTCTTTTTCCTCTCTGCAGAGGTTTCATATGCAGGGTTACCAACACCACCGCAGGCCCAGCAGGATCTCTTGGTACTCACCATGCCAGCACCACAGGGGAGCAAAGTGGCTTGCTGAGTTCCACACTTTAGTACAGGCATCCCAGCGAACGCTGTGGGCTTGCCCCAGGAATGCCTCCTGACCACAGCCTCAGTCACTGGCACTAACAGGCAGCGAGAGGACGAGGAGAGGTAAAAAGGAAATACAGTTATCTTGTCTGAAGAAAAAGAGGCTTCAGACACATTAACCCCAACTAACAGAAAAGCACTTCCTAGACTGCTAAAGACTACTGGCAGAATCTTGGATGAAGCCTTTTAATAATCATCATGGTACCCTCAGGCTCTGGGTTATGCAGGCTCTTTGCCTCACGAGTGGATGTCCCAGTCCTACTGTAATGAGACTTGTTGCTGCTGCAATAAGGTGGTAGACAAGATAAAGACAGGCTTGTTAGCTGTGAGAGTGCGGGCGCTGGAGGGGAAACAGGCCTGTTCACATATTGTGCGTGTGTACAGACGTTATCAAATGGACTCATCACGGTGAAGTGATCCAGAGGAGACACTTTGTTACAATCCTACGTTTAATCAGCCCTGACGAGCACGTATCCTTCACATTATCATCATCATGTAACAAATCTAATTCCAGTGCTTACACTCTCCATCTGAAACACACATGCACTGAAGAAACATGTACGAGTCATATATTTGAAGTTAACTCTTCTGATGACACAGAACTGGGCCGGGCTCACTTAAAGCCCAGCACACTCAGCACTGGCTATGTGCCACTTTGTCTCCACTAATCCTCTGTGATCAGTTTATATCTGGAGAAGGGGCCGAGGCTTGTGGCAGCCTCTTTCAGACAGACAATATGTAAGTAGGTAAGTACAGTACAGAACAGGACCAGGACAGTGGGGAAGTCCCATGAGCTCACCGTCTAGCCTGATGGCGCAGCAGCTACGCCTACCTGCTCCATCTACAAACACACAAGGGAGTGTCTCAGAGGAGCTTTGTGGAGGCACCGCTCTTCTGCGTGTCCTAAAATATTTCATCTGTGAGATTAAAAATATTTTCCGCCACAAAAAACAAAAACTATCAATTCATATTCAATCCATGTGAAGAACCTGAAGTTCAGCATGTTTTAAGGTCACTGTGACACTTTGATGAGTAAAACCTTCCAGAAAAATCAACCACATTCATTTCTTTCATTCTTGCCATTACTCTGACCTGAATCACTTCCCCTAGAAGGAAAAGGACAAAGTAATTTTGCTGGAAAAGATAAAAACTGTGGCACAGGCCCAAGCTGAATTCTCTAAACTCATGCTGGTTCAGGCCTAGTTTAACTGACCTCATAAGATATGAAAAGAGAAAACACAGAAAAAAAAGTTACTAATCGTTCAGTCATGTAACTCAGTTCCTCAAACTCTAAATACATCAGGTCCTGTTTCTCTACCAAAGCCAGTTTTATGGGATGTCTCATGAATCAACATGAAATTACTCATGTGAACCAATTCCATTTTAATTAGTAAATCAACTTTTATTAGTGCAGATGAAAACACTGAGACTTTCAGACTGTGCTCCAAAAATACTTGGACTTATGAAGCATATCAAATTTAAACCACTCAAGTTTGGTGTTGCTTTTCACTTTCACCTGTTAATGCAGACGTTCCCTCCAGCTCAAACTTAAAAGGGAAGCTTTTTTTCTCCAGCTTTTATATGGAAGTTGATGAAATATAGTGACTTAGTTTGGTGGAGAGGAAAGCAAAATCTTCCAGATCTACGGCAACCAACATCTAATCCTCATCACTTTATAAAATTCATCACATTTCAAGCAGAAAACGGTGATAACTTTGCTAGTTTCACAATGAGTCATCTGTCAAAGAATAAAACTTAAGAAAATGTGAAAACAAGAGACGACTGGGTTACGATGCTTAGTCAGTGGCATGTTGAAATGTAGTTTTTAATATACCTTTAGGTGCCTCGGTACAAAGACATAGATCTATTTTGCAGCATAGTCGCTGACATGTGATATGAAAAATGACACCATGCACAATATTAAATGCTGTCCATCATGAGCTCTCAGACTCAGTGAAGTATGAGAAAGTCTGTACTGGAAGTGGTTGCACTGGCACAAACACGCAAATCGAGACTGCCCTCTAGTGATCAAAATGTACTTGTAAAACCTTAAACACGTCCATAAACCTCTCAACCTGACCACTTGGCTATTAACGTGCTCTTAAATTTTACGTTGCCCGAATTAAACCCTTTTTAAGATCATAAAGCTGCCTCCTCTTTGCTTTTATACTGCACTGTTGAATAATTATTGTACTCCCAATGATAAATGATTAAAAAACAGTTTGTACAGTGCTTTCTTTCTTCATGTAGAGAACTGGTGCTACTTATTGGCAGCCTCTTTGCACGGTTAGTGTAATAAGTACGGTATGCAGATGAATAGGGTATGTTATTCTTTGCAGCTGATCTCTGATGCTTGTGACAGAATCAGTGAAAGTGACAGCAGCTGTCACCGAGTGCTCGTCTGTCAGGTCGGGTGTTTGTGGAACAGAAAAGATAGCTCACATACCAACATGCCACAGAAAGCACGAAGCAACCTTTACTAGTTACTTCTGCTTTAATGTAAAAGAGCATATGAGTGTAAGCTAAACTGTCAAAGGAACTGAATAATTATAATGAAACTACTGTCAAACTTTATATCATACATGTGCTTAATTTCTAATTTCCTCTAAGCCTTTTCTCTGAATAATGTAATATATGTATGTAATGTATAACCAGATTAACATACAGTACATACGCAGAATATTTTATCCAGAGATGCTGGAATAAAAGCAATCAATTAAAGCAAGTACTTACAAAGAGGAAATCAAAAAGAGTGCCACAAAAATGGAAATAAGTAAAGAGATGTGTGAGAATGTGGGCAACTGGGCAAGGCTGAAGGAATCACAACTGCAAACAAAGTGGCACTTAGAACTGATGCAGGCAAAGAAAACAACTCCCATAGCAAACAGACCTCGGTGTAGATTTAATGGCACAGTTTCCTCTTGATGTGACAAGCAGAGTGAGAAAATTAAACTTCCTTGACAGCAGATTATTCAAAACCTCTTCCTCTCTGCAGCACAGAAACCTGGCATAAATAACTTTTCACAAAATTTCAAAGAGTCTTGTGAATTGCAGTGAAATCTTCTACCAGAATCTGACGTTAATGGCAAAATAATAGGAAAAAGCAAAAGTCACTGCAAAAAAAAAAAATAATAAAAAAAAAAATTCTAGTGCTCAGATCATAAATGCACCATTATGAGGAGCTAGGGTGTTGTATAAAGGCTGAAGCAGGAGGTGAGAAAACAGGTTGCACCAGTTTTCATGCCATCACATCAGATAAAGATGATGAAGCTGAGCCAGACAATGGCGCCTCTACCTAAGACCTGACACAAGAACACACGTTTGAACTCCACAGAAAAAGATTTACGATCCCAAAAGGGGAAAAAGTGCCAAGAAATGCTAAAAGATTAAATGTGCTTCGTCTCCTGTTATTCCTTGTATGCATACAGCCCCATAATGAGACTAAACAGACTGCTGTGCAACAGGCTTTGAGTTTTGACATGTGTCATGATTCAGTCATGCAAAGCATGTGTTTCACATTCTTATTGCCTTCTGGCTGCTGACACTGCTTTGAGTTCCAGTAAAATAAGTTCTAGAAATACAGGATATGCTCTTTACATCTTTATTTACATGAAAGTATTCAATTATCATGCAAAGAGCTTGCTGTGAGATACTGCATCAAGTAAAAAAGTTCATAGCACTGCAGTTCATCTTAAATACTCCAAATATTAGCCAGTGTTTGCTGAAAATGTGACTGTAGCGGACAAGGTCATCCAACAAGTATTGTGAAATTTTAAGATTTAGAGTGTCAGCGTTAACCTTTAAGAATGATTAAAAAAAACCTACTGGGGAACAAGTGTCATACTGGTGTCACGAACATAAAAAAAAAAAAAAAAAAAACTTATCACAGCACAATTAGTCAGACCCAATTCGAATTAGTGTTCATAGTTAAATAAAACTCATTGCTGCTTTCTTACAAGTAACAGTATTTAATTTACAAAAATAACAGCTAATGCAACCGAGTCAGTGAAAAGTGAAAAGATTCTAGGTTGCCAGTTTTACAAGAAATAAAACACTACACGTGCCTGTCCAGTGAAAGTGAAAAGTTGATGCACCTAAGGCTATGAAAGTCATGGCATTAAAGTTGTGGGAGGCAGTCTCTGGTTATAACAGTTCAGTGTCCTAAAAATGAAAATTATAAATAGGTTAAACTGTTTCCCAAAAGTTATGTAATGTCTTCAGAAACTGTAAAAACTTTACATGTTCCTATAAATGTCGTAACTCTGTGAAGTCGGTGACAGAGAGAAAAGAACTGAGATTTGGTGGTGGTCCGTCAGTCCCTGAGCAGCCCCAGCTTCTTCAGGGCCACACGGCGGTCCTCTTCATTCTGTGCACGAGGACAGATCACCACACTGATGCCCTGTGATCGAGGCAGCTTCTGGGAATTATCAGAGTGATGGGAGGCAGTGTAGGGAGACAGGGATCTACGCGAGGCTGGGTCTTTACCATTGGTACCGCTCGCCTGGGACCCCTCACCCTGAGCGCTTGAAAATTCTCTCCCGCTCCCCAGAGAGGCAGGGCGCGGCCGACTGTTACGCAGCTGAATGAGGCTGTGCTTAGTGTCGACCTTCTTGCTACCTTCACTGGATTCTTGACCCAGGCCAGAGTGTTCCAGGCTGTGTGACTGAACACCTGCAGCCTTGGGTGGGGTTAACTGGTCGGCCGGAGCAGCAGAAGAAAATAGAACGGTATCTTCTGAACCATCTTTAACAGCAAACAGTTCATTATGTGATGGCGTGGGGGCAACAGGGTCACTGAATGCAGCAGGTGCTGGAAGAATATCAGAAACCGGGACTGCTGAAAGTGTAGAGGAAACTGATGGAGACGTAGTAACAGGAGCTGGGGATGAGACAAGGGCAGAGGCAGGAGATGTGCTGCTCATATGGGGGTACGAAGGTGTTAAGGGTGGTGTAGGTGTATTTGGAGGTGGAGGGGTGAGCGGAGTAGCAGGAGCTGCCCATGACCTCCTAGATTTAGGAGAAAGTCCAGGGCTCATAGAAGGCCCCGATTCACCCTCCTCACTTTTAAGAAGGCCGAGCTTTCGAAGAGCCTCCATGCGGACCCTCTGAGGGTCTAACAAAAGCCGATCAGCACTGCTAGGGGCTGAAGGTCCTGAACTGGCATCAGAGCCGCCCACTGAAGTCTTATGCGACTTCAAAATAATATTGGCAGGAAGCTTCTTTGGCTTAGGAAGCACAGCGGGAGGACTGCGGGGCTCAGATGCATCAGGAGAGGGACTTATTGGGGAACTGACAGATGGTTCAGATGGGGGATTGTTTGGAAGGTCGAGGGTTACAGCGGAGCTCATTGGAGGCCTCTTCTCAGATGCTCTCTGGCGCAGCTGCTCCAGGTCAATTGATGTCACAGGCTTCTTATTGGGTGTCCCTGCAGGTGGAGCCATGACTTTGTCTTTCTCTGGCTGAGGAACTGGCTCGTCCCTGAAGTCTGAAGGAGGAGGGATGAGTCCCAGGTCTAAGTCAGAGGATGGCTTAGATGACTGATCTGGGCAAAGCTTGGTATCTGTGGGGATGCTTTCTGGATCTCCTTCAGAAGGCACAGACAATCTGTCAGTTTGAGTGTCTGGCGTGGGCATTATGCATGCTGAGGCTGAATCGGTGACTGGAGGTCTGAGTTGTGTTAATAACATTTCAGGATCCTTTGGTTTGGCTGCAGAGGTCAGCTGTGGTTCAGAGGTTTCATCTGAAGCATGTTGCTCAGTTTTGTGTTCATCGTGTAACTCTTTTGAGCCCGGTTCTGTTGATACCTCCAGTGGTCCTGCTGGTGCTTTAGATGGGAGAATAGCTCCACCATCAGTTTGTACTGCATGTATTCCACCACCAAGAACAGGCATTTGGACATTTCCTGAATCATCAGACTTCAATCTGGAAACGGCTACAAAACGAAACCAAATGCATTAAGATTAGTATCAGAAAACTGTAAAAAAAAAAACAAAAAAACAACAACAACAACAAAACAAAGTTATTACTGTTAATGGTAACTTATGTCACATTTCCTGCTAGTGTTGGTAACCAGGACTATCCGAAGTGTTACAGTGGTAGTTCGTTGATCAACATTTTCTAATTATTTCACAGTGAATAAGCTGTAAAGCACACATTAACACCATCTGATAAGAATGTTCTAGAGGGTAACATAACCAAACGACATGTTTCCTCTAGTCCTCCATGGTGTGACTGGCATCTGTGAGTGTGCTTTACCAGAGTACTGTCTCTCAAACTGCACAACACTAAACATGTGGTAAGCATAAGAGGAAGAGACAAAAAAAAAAACAACACACCACCACACACCTCTGGACTGTCAGAAACATATGCAGCACATCTTGCCTTAACAAATACAAATGAAATAAAGAAATTTGATGCAAAAACATTTTCATTTACATTAGAAAAAAAAAAAGCTTTACAAAGATGAAATATGTTAATTTACTGAATAAGCTTAAATCTTAGGAAAAATGTCTTTAGTTTTCATAAGTCGATATACAATAGCTATTGATCAGTAAGTATTTTTTTTCCCCTAAAAATAAAACGCATTCCTTCTGCATCAGTCTCCTCTTTATCCAAATTAAAACAGTGTAAATAAATATAAAGTGACCTCACATTATTTCATCCTACTGTGGGAAAGAGAAGAAAGCTTAGTTTGTTTTATGACCATCATGTTATTTTTAATCTATGCTTCTTTATGACTGTATTTTTATCTGTGCTTTTATTTGTATTTTATTGACCCTTTATGAAGCACTTTGTGACCACCTTTGTCTGTGAAAGTTGCTATATGAATAAACTTTAGACATATAGTAGAGTTATAGTTGACACCTAGGACTCATCTGACAAAATCTAAACAACGATCAGTAACTGCAGCTGTCAATCGAGTAACAGACCTCGCTACATGTTCGTAATTAGACAAGCTTTGCATCATAGGATAGATTTTCCACAGCCTTAAACACAAGAAGTAGATGCAAAATTCTCAAATCTTCTGAAGCCACTTTTAGTACAAAATAGTGAAAGATAATTATGGAACTTATGCTCAGAGATCGAAGAAAACAAAAACAATCAAGCATTACAATTTTAACCCATAAAGAACCAAACATCCACCATCTATCGACATAAACCCTTTAATCCCTGTTCGTGCACTAATCCAAATAAATAACTGGTGTAAAATACAGTTATACATCTTTTCATGGTCATCAGATACGACCCCTTTGGACGTGGAAACACCATCATCTTCAACAACATTGATTCACCGGTAAAACCCATAGAGTTTGATTAATGCCAGTGGATGGACACACTATGTTTATGTTCAGTTAATGATAGATTTTACTGAAAAGAGGAAAAAACACTTTCTTCAGTTTTCTCGATTATTGATATAATAATCCTCAAACTTACTGAGCTTTTATAAACATCTACATGATTAATAAATTAAATGTTGGAAAACACCTGATTTTTACTGACAAATACATAAAATAATATTAAAATAAACAGTGTTAAACCCCTTACGGACGGTTAAATATAGAGAAAAATTCATATTGGAACTGCCACAAATGTTACACTGGGTCCTTATGCGTTAAACTAAAAGTGAAAGTAAGCAGCTCAAAACAAGTTAGCATTAAATAAATAAATAAATAAATGAATAAATGAAATAGATAAAAAAAAATAAAGTTAATGCAGAACCTCTGTGTGAGTTATAACACATAAAATGCAGAATATTTAATGACATGAGAAACTGCTGATGTTTACCGGACTCAGGTTCATCATTGGACAAGCCGCTGTCCTCCTGCACTTCTAGCGACTCGATTGTTTCCTCAAGATACATGAGACAAGCTCTCTCCTCTGCAGATAAGTGCTCCATACTGTCTTCACTCTGCAAACAACATAACTGTGAAATGTATCGCAGACATTGAAAAACATGTGGATTTTTAATGTGAAGAAACCATTTTCTCAAATTCTTGAGCAATATTTTTCCCCTTAATTTAACTGAAAACATGAACATTAGACACAGAAGAGGCACCGAGAGTCAGCGTTTGGTGTTTCAACAGCCCAAAAGGAATGAATTATACCACTCCTGTTTAATGTCTCTCATTCCATATTGGTCTGTCAAAACATTTTCTTTCTAGTGGCTGCAGGTGCCTATGAACAGTTTGACATCTTCTTCCCTCTGGTCATTGTTAAGAAAATTTGCAGCTCTCCCTGAAACTACTTAAAGGCCTCTTCATGACAAACAACAGAGTATGTCAGCTCAGACACATTCACTTCCTTTAGTCAGACAGAAAGTGGTGCCCCTACAAACCCCTTCCCCTTCTACGGTCTGTACATACTTGCATAAATATCATTACAACCTGATGTACAGATCTCAGTTCTTCATTTTCCCACTCTCAGCATGATCAAAAGTATTTTCAGAGCAGTGCTGATAGACCAGAGGAAAGTCCTTTAAGTGCAGAGGGTGTCAGTGGGTTGAAGACATAAGAGTCATTAGCACAGAAGATGAGATGATGTCCAACAGCACTCACAAAGCCAGAGTTCATGCTGATTACACTGTCGCAGCTCCCAGCGCTATCCATATTGCTCAAGGATTCCATGGCAACACCACCTGGCCACGTGTCACTGTTCGGCATTGCACAAGGAGGAGAACGAGGGCAGGACCTGCACTTTACAGTCTGCTTTTGGTTGTATAAATCTCACCAAGTGCCAGTCTGAGAAGAATGTGAAAGGTCAGGATTAGAATGTGAGAAAAAGATGAACTGAATGAGATGAGATCACCGTGTGGCTCAACTGTCACTACAATAAGAGACATTTATTTAACGAAATACAATTAATCAAACGTTAACACATTAGTATGATAAATGAATGCATTAGTGTGATGAATGAATGCCAGAAATTATAGCACCATGCAACAGCTCTTCTATTAATATAACAATAGTAATTTGAGAAACCAAATGTCTTTTTATAGTCATCGTGATATATTAAACATAGTTATACTAATTGAGTCATTAAAAATGAATTATTGAACACTTTTGTGTCACACTAGACATTTGCAGAAATTGATTATTGAGGCTTTTGCGACACGAACAATATTGCGAACAATACTGATGAAGTTTAAACACAAAATGTATTAAATGAAAGCCCTGTTTTAGAAACTGATCTCTTTATCAGATGGGGTATGATAAGAAAAAAAAGCTTTTTGTGAGTTGAATCTTCCCTATTCTCATCTGTATAATTTCACGAAAGTGTAAAAAACACTGCTCTACAATTTCTTAGAAAATATCTGCATCAGACATTAAATGTGCCAAATCTTACATAGTTTAATAAGATGAATCAGAAAATAAATGACCAAAGTGCTGGTTAGCTCATGTTTTCAATATATATGCTGGTGTGTTATTGCACATATACTGTTTGTTGGTTTATGTACATTTATATGTGTTCCACTAATAGAACCTGTAAAGTGAATGTATTATCATGTGCAGACACTGTTTTGAGGTAGATCTAGTAGTTCTGACACAAACATTCCTTTTAAATCAAACCTATTCTCTCATTAATTGTCAGAATTTCACATTTTGGCCCAAGACTGTATCTTAGAACCTACAACCAACCAGCAATTTGGACTGAATGTTTCTTTATCAGTGACTCAAATTTGGTAAAGTTTAATGACTTTTATTCTGGAAGCATTTTACATGTAGACCAGTGAAATCTAGAGAAATTGGGATTATGATTTAAACGTGGTCAAAGGTTTGTGATTATTACACTGGGAGCCGTTGTAAGTATCTATATTATACACTCTTCAAGTAGCAGGAAACAGTAAAATCATATTGTGTGTCATAGGTAATGTGTACGATGTACTTTTATCAGAAGTCAGTGCTTTGAGCCTTGTTTATTCATCTACACTCCTCCGCTTCAGAGAGAAAAGCAGATCTTTTGTGAATACACACACATAGCATTCTTCATGTCATGTATAATCTGTATAAAGACAGTTGATATGCTGGGTTATGTTACAGCACTTCCCTGCTTACTTGTGTTTCCTGCCTATTATCTTGTACACATTACTACTGACAGGTCAGGCATGTGGAAGGCTCTTTTTCAAAGGACTCATACTGCCTCCTTATTTACTGTACTGTTCTCATCAATAGAAGGGACAGAAGGACTTGGATTTATTAAATCCTCACTAAAAGAAGGCAGATTCTGATACAAAGGGGAGCCTATGATTAAATGTAGGCTATTCACAATACTTTAGAGAAAAAGCTTCTTAAACCAAAGTGCTCACACCCTTATATTCCTTTTTATGTTCCTTTTACACGCATTAATCTCAAGCAAATACTATCAACAATGAACAAAAAACCCGAAGGGAAAATATTTGATCAACTTAGGGCTAAAACTTTATTGGATTTTAATCTAAATAGGTCACACGAATTCAATGTACTGTATCCAAAGATAAAAGCATTACAATCTGTTGTGAGGCTTATTCATCACGTAGCTGCAACGACACGATCAGATTCAGGTGTGTTCATGTAACGTTCGGCAGAGCCGGATGCATTGTTTTCTTATCTCGGAGCATTTTGATTACACACAACATATGAATGGTACAGAAGAACTATCTTTATGAGTCAGTGTCTTTGTTTGTCGTTTAAATCAGACTCTGTGATATCCTGAGGTCTCTAAACCCAGTGAACCCAAAAAATGATGTTTGTCTCTGCAACATGAATTTTCCATGGCGACAGAGATGTGTCCAGGGTCAGTTCGGACACGAAGCAATAACGGTCACATTCTAATTAAGTATAAAATATAGAGAGTTTTGATTGGAAAATTGGAGCTTCTTCAAAGCTCTGGTTGTGTCACTTAATTCACATGTAAAAACAGAAGATTTAACATTGGTCAATGATAATTCACTGGAAATTTGAAGATAATGTAAAATTGGAAAATGATACATATTTTTACTATTTGAGCAATTTACTATTTCATGATAGTAAATTGATAAATGAAATGAAATAAAATAAATGAAATTTACCATTTCATTTCATTACCAAGGCCCTCAAAGGGAAGGCAAGGGTTTGGTTTGGGTTTGTGGTTTGGTTTGTTTGTTAACACTCTAGCACACAGGTGTCAAACATGTGGCCCAGGGGCCAAATTCAGCCCGCCAAAGGATCCAATCTGGCCCGTGGGGTGAATTTGTGAAATGCAAATATTACATTCAGACTATTATCAATCAAGGACAATAAAATCATTTAAGTTCCACATTCAGCCCAATTCAATCTCAAGTGGAACAGAACCAGTAAAATACCATCATAATAACCTATAAACAATGAAAACTCAGTTTTCTCTTTGTTTTACTGTCAAAAAAGCTAAATTACATGAAAATGTTTATATTTGTTCGCTATTCTTCCACCAAAAAAGTGAATAACCTGAACAAATATGAACAACCTGAAATGTCTTGACTTAATTACAATTGGACCAATATTCTGTTTCTAAATTTTTTGTGTATTTGTAATATTTGTGATCTGTATGTTGTCATGCACATTTGTAAATGACAAACAGACACAATATTGTTAAAATTGCACTTATTTTTCTTAAGAAATTTCAGTTTTTTCAAAGTTCTTCATGTTATTAGCATTTTTTTAAAGGATAGATTGTAAATGTAATTTCACTTTTTTTTTTTAAACTCTAAAACACAGAGAATA
>JAQQZY010000027.1:12537244-12547733 GCA_030068375.1 Ostorhinchus rueppellii | reverse complement strand
AGAGAGAGAGAGAGAGAGAGAGAGAGAGAGAGAGAGAGAGAGAGAGAGAGAGACTTTGTAAAGCGCTTTGGGCACAATGAAGGTGTAGAAATGCGCGATATAAGTGCAGTCCATTTACCATATTTGGAAGCAAGTCTGACAGTCTAATGCTGCATTCTAGAGAGCTGGGAAATGGGACGTTTCTGATTTCCAACTCAGTAACATGCATTGGAACACACAGTGGGGCTAGATAGAAGTACTCCGACCTCATTGTGAAGTACAGTGTGACATCAGCAGAACAATGGCAGTGCACAGTGTGTAAGTTCGCAATGAAAAAAAACACCAAAAACTTCACAATGTATAATTAGCTCATCCGTTATTTTGCTTCTTCCATCTCATTTGTGTATATGAGAACACTGGACTGTCGACAGTCCAAATGCCTCTTTTGTAACAAAGCAAATAGGAGCTTAGATCTGCGGTCTCTAAATTTGTTGTTTATGTTCAACATGGATGACCTGGAATACTTTGAGGTGGGATGAAATTAACTCCAAGTGTTAGATATATTCGAGCTCCCACACAGGGATCACCAACCCTGGTCCTTGAGAGCCACTATCCTGCATGTTTTAGATGTATCCCTCTTCCAACACACGGGATTCAAATGATAAGCTCTGCAGAAGCCCGATTACAACCATCGGGTGCGCTGGAAGGGAAACATCTAAAACATGCAGGATTGTGGCTCTCAAGGACCAGGGTTGGCCACCCCCGTCCCAGCACTCTGGAATGCAGAATAACTGCATGTAAGCATTGGTAGTGACCAAAATTACACAAGAGAATTATCAGCCACTGCCAACCCGAAGCATCTACTGACTTTAAAACCATTAATTCTATCAATATATTTAAATCAGTCATGTAAAATGCATTTTCTGGTGCATCAAATGTGTCTTGTTTGGATGTTCAGAAGCTCATTAGCAGTTTAGTTTGAAAAATGAATGGGGGTAGTCACTTGTATTTATGTTCAGTTAATCATATATTATGCAGAAAAAAGTCACTTTTTCAACAGTTTTCTCTGTTTTGATAAAAGAACCTTTGAATTTACGGTGAACTTTAAGAACATCTACATGGTCAATAAATTAAATATAGCAAAATATGTGGAAAAATGCAGTGAATAACCTAATAAATACTGATGAATTATTTAGGAAAGGTTAAATATAGAAAAAAGTTGGAAGTCACCACAAAAATACTTCTAGGTCTTTAATTGTTTACCGACCTGTTGTCAGGGTTCTCACTATTTCTCTGAAATTATTTTCCAGGACATTTTCAGCCGCTACAGAAACAAGTTATCACACCATACATTAATCCATCCCCCTGTCCCCCTCATTCTTTGGAAGTGTTCATTTTTGACAGTTGTAACTTCAACTTATCCAGATTGTTTCAATGTTTATTACTCAGAAATTTGATGTGCAGTCTATGGCTATAACTTATCTATAATTATGACAACTGTATCATAGAATAATGCAAATCGCCCACAGATGACAGCGCAGCACTTCATTAGCCTGATAAACTGGAGTTACAGTGTTCAACTGGACAATTCCCAACTCTCTTACTTTCTCTCCTGCACTTCCTCTAAAAATATTTGTACACTTTCAATAAATTACTGAAAAAAGAAAAAAAAATTCTTACTTTCATCTCACTTTAGGCACACAGGTCACCAGGCAAAGGGAGGATAAATAATTTTCCAGGATAACTTAACCATTTCCAGGACATTTGAGCTTTTTTCTTATTTTCCAGGACTGGAAAATGATTAGTCAATCATTTTCCAGGTTTTCCAGGACATGTGGGAACCCTGGTTGTGCTAACACAACAGAATTATCCTTTAAGAGCAGATGACACTGATGCTAGTATTACTTCAGAATACACTGTTCTACAAGTTCTTAGAAAATATTTGCTTCAGACATTGATGAATAAGATGAATCAGAAAACAAATGACCAAAGTGCTGGTTAGCTCATGTTTTCAGTATATATATGATGGTGTGTTATTACACATATATGTTGATTTATGTACATTTATACAATGGTTTTATAAATGTTCCACAAGAACGAACCGGAAAAGTGAATGTATTGTAATGTGGAGACACTGTTTAGAGGTAGATCTGGTGACTCTGAGACAAACTTTCCTTGTAAATCAAACCCATTCTCTCATTAATTGTCAGAATTTCACATTTTGACCTAAAACTGTATCTTAGTTTTACAACCAACTAGGACTTTGGACTGAATCTTTCTTTATTTATGACTCAAATTTGGTAAAGTTGAACGACTTTTATTCTGGAAGCATTTTACTCGTAGTCCAGTGATATACATTTGTTCTTACCACATCTACTGTGCTGAACACATGGCAGTAGTGGTGGCTGGTCTGCAGGTCCTTAGTGATGTAGGCAAACGTGCACAAGTCCTCTGGGTCCTGGGCTGCACATGAAATATTACGGATCTCATGCTCTGCAATGATGTTCTAAACAGAGACACAAACATGCATTACTCAGCTATAATAGAACTATAATCACTGCAGTTAACCTGTCTGTATATCACTTATAAGCTTTTATGAAACAGAAAGTTACATCGCACGGAAATGCATTAAGTAATAAGGTGCTGTGAAAACCTTGAAATATGAAAATGAAATGAGGCAGCGAGTAAAAAAACGAAATACAGACATAAAACTGGATTTCACAGTCGTAGCAGGAAAGTGCTGCTGTAAAAAGTAATAGCAGATCGGGCTTCCACTGCAACCTTTCAAAGTGTTTTTTTAATAATGTCAAATAAATGTCAATATGGGCAGACTTCCTCTCTTTGCATATAACCATAAACCGAGTCTGACATACACTTGAAAGTATGACATTTCCAATCAGAGATGTGTCTCTTGCTGTCATACATATCATTTCAAAACACCATCCAAACAAATGTAAATTATTTGCATCTTCAGACACGAAGGACTGATAAACAAACTTTCACATGAAGCGGAGGAGTACGGGTGCACACAGTCGCAAACCTTATTGGCTGCATCAATGAATTTAACGCCCTTGTATGTGATTGAGAGGACGATGGTTGGGACTTTCCTCATTTGTTCTGTCGACCTCTGGAAGATAAAAGAACAACACAGCGAGAAAAAAAAAAAAAGCATTAAGCCGGAATTATTCACTTAGATAAATAACATCCTTTGTTTGTCCTCCTGAGACTGGGGAGACAGAAGAGCTGCATACCCGCATTTTGGCACAGGCATCCTGGGTAGACTCAGTACCTCGTAGATCCTTAATAAGCATCGAGCCAAGGTACTACAAAAGAACAGAATTGTGTATTGTATGAAGATAGGAGCAAAGGAAGGAGGAGCATGGTGAATGGAAACTGTATAAAGCCCTACTGTAGATCTTCATTACTCCATTAATGATTACAGATATAATGCTTTTAAACTAAAAAGCAATTTCAATATATTTTATGTCCGTAGTGTTTGTTTTAATGAATTAAAACTGTATATTTCTGACCGGAACCGCTTGAGTAATGCTTAACTGGAGTCAGGGGACATGAGATTTAATACTTGTAACTGGATTAATTGTACCGGCCCTACAAAATAAACTACATTTGTATCACCATTTATCTTCATCGGAAGAGAGTAGTGAAACAAAGCTTACACTGGCTTCGTAGGCGCACGATTCAAAAATAAGCTTCTCCGGCTGGTGATGCCAGTTCTGGACCGGAGCGTATGGCGCTGCCAGACTCGGCGGTCGCAGGGTCAGACGGGGCTCGCGATACCGTTCTTCATGCCGTTCCTGTCAAAACAAAGGAAGTCTTTTGTTTAAACACATTTTATTGTTTTTAGATGTATATAACATAGAAATAAGAACACCCCCCCATCCCAGCCCCTCAGTCAGAACATGCCGGATTTACAAACTTATACAGACAAGTGAGAAGAAGGGGAAAAAAAAAACCACAATACACCAGTCATCATCAAAGGAATTCTTTTAAATATAGCTAGAAACATGTCTGTATAGACAATTAAGTTATGTCTGTCAAATATGTTTTATTGCACTGGGAGTGGATGCTATTGTGTGGGTGGGGGGTGGTAGGGATTGTTTTGATGTGTTTGTGCTATTCACTGTCCATATAAATAATGAAAACAATCAATAAATACATTTATGAAATTAAAAAAAAAAATTATATATATATATATAAAAACAGAATGGTCTATCCTACTGTTCCTGTGTCTGAAAAGTACGAGTTTTATTTTAGGACAGACGATCAGGATACGGCAGCTATTATCATATCACCACAAAAACAGGACATGATGCAGATAAACCACATACTTGCGATCTGTGTCGTTCACTGCGATATCTCTGAGTGATGTCATAGTCGGTTTCTGGCCCTTTTTTCCTTCCTGGCTCTCCTGTTGGCAGCAGAGGGTCCATGGAGCGTCCTGTGTACGATTCCATCTGACTTAGTGGAGATGAGGACTGGGATCCAGGCAGGTCTTGGCACTGAAAAGATGGCACCGGATGCATATTAGTTAATGAACAGAACAACGAGTGCTGGAGTTTGGCATTTCACTCTCTCAGTAGCAAGCTTTGCGATGTTTGGATACAAAGTACTACAAATTACTTTTGCGGGCAAAGAAATGGAATTCAATAAAAACTTTAAGAGCCAAGTCTGAGAGAAGGAAAAGCATTAAACTCATTTAGTTACTCTCAGGGCACAACTTTTGATAGAAAATGAAGAGGAGACGAATGCTAAGCCTCTCTGTCCTCACCCTGATCTGAGACAAACGTGGAGGCTTGACCGGAGGCTCCTCATACGGCCTCTCGGCTAAGGAGGCGATGATTCGTTTCCTGTGACCGAGCAGCGTAATCTTTAACACCTTCAAAGAAATAAAATATCAGGTGAGGATACAGAAAAAAGGCAGCATGGCACTCTTAAATCTATACAAGAAGCACAAACTTAGAATAATAATTTTAACAAATATGTCCTTGCTTCCTGTATCTGTTTTACCACACTGACAGCTGGTTTGTGGCAGGACCATAAATGTATCTAAGTATCTAAGCAAATAATATTATTGAGAACATACACAAGGAGATTGTTTATTTAACCCTTTAGCAGCGGCAATCTCACTGGTGCTGCATTTTGCACTTTACAACATTCAAATAACTGGAACTCCTGAACTGTTTGCACTATCCATAAAATTCAAATGCCCTGGTAAAGCTGGGATCCTGAGCTTTTCAACACGATATAACACTTTACAGCAGCAATGTGGGACTCTATTACAAGTAGGAAGGAACTGTTTCAGAGACTTACTTCCACACAGGCTAAAAAAATGCCTGGAAATAACATAAAACATGAAGCCATAATATGGATCCTGAATGTTCAAGACCAAAAAGTATGTTTGAGCAGGTGTAAAATAGTTGAAAGTTTATTCCTGTTATCGTTATTGACATTTGTGGTTATTTGTGATAAGAAATATGCTAAAAACTTCCAGTCCATTTTTTTCTTTTTTACTAAAACATGCTAAGTATTTATTATTTATAATAATAATAATTAACGACCAAATATTGAAAGTTAAGCTCTTCCTGAAAACAAAGGTGCAAAAGAATTGGCAAAAATACATTTTCTGATAATTTTATTGCGAAGAAAAGATGAAGACACCTAGGCGGCCTGTTATAGGCAGTCTTAAAAGGGTTAACCATCTCTAACAAAGGGGGTTTGTGATGTGACAATGTAACTTTAAATCAACAGCAGCACTTTAAACCTCATTCAATTCTCGGTGACAATCATCTGTTCACCTTCAGAGTTTGACTTTTTAGGTTCTCCAACTTGCAGCTGGAGCCGACTGTCAGACTTGTCCCCTTATCCTGACTTTTCTCTCCCACATTCTGAAAACTAATTTCACCCTCTGATACTCCTCACAGTCTGTGCACGTCACTGTGACTCACATTGACGATCTCCAGCTCCCAAAGGTTTTTGACGCAGTCCAGAGTGCGGTAGCCGCTGGTCAGGAAGTTATGCAAGTACTCGTGTAGGCCTAGGTTCTCCAACCAGGAGGAGAGGGAGCTGCTGCCGTCACAACCAAGAGCCTTCACCTGCAGGAGTGAACACTAAATCACTCTATAAAGCCTTAAACCTGATTTCCTGCCTGACTAACCTTGACAACAGAAACTCAATTTAGCTCAGAAGAGGTAACATATTACTTTTTAGACATACTATGTATCCAAGGTGATAAGTGAAGATTAGCACTGTGTAGAAGTAGAGTAAGTGTAGAAACTATTTGATACTGAAGAATAACACTGAATTGAGCCTGGCTGTGTTCATATTAGCAAAGAGTCTGAAATTAATTATCTGTTACCTTGGGTAATGAGCGTGCTGCATGCAAGATCTTCTTTCTGTGGCTTGGATCAGAGATTCCAATCTCTCTCAGGTCCTGGTCCTCCATGACATTGCTCCCCTGTAGCACAAAACACAGAAAACAGGGTCTGTATTGAAGTATTTGTATATAAATACAGTATATTACATGAGTATATTGAACTGTCTGCATAAATACATAGAATACAGCAATGTGCAAAAGTGGTTTAGTAAAGTTATAATTTCCACAAAAATGCAATTCTACATGGATTTCGATATTTATACAGCAGGAAAAGCCAAAGTGGTAGTATTTAGTGTGACCTCCCTTTCCACTGAACATGTCTTTAACCCTTTTGTTCAGATAATATGAGATTCATTGCATTAATTTTCTGATGTTTCTGTTTGTGCTGCTTCGTCATGGGGTCAGGGGTCACACTAAATAGCACCTTTAATCTTTCAAACTCATTTACTGCAGTTGTTTTTTTGTCTTTGTGTCTTTACGGCTGTGCATATACATCCTGGATTTTCTCATTGTATCTGATGAAAAATGAATAGAAATAAGTATGTATGCTCATTTCAACCCTGCAAAACCAACAAAAAGAAATGCTGACCAAGACTTTTGCACAGTATTGTACAAATATACAATAAATCATGAAAAGAACACAATGTGAACGGTAAAACATTTTGTGGTACGTGTACAAATACAGGTATAAATCTTGATATAGACAGTCAAATCCTCTTAGGAAATACTAAAGTTAAGCTCTCAGGTTAAAGTTTGTTAAGACAAATCCTTCAGGAGAGGAGCAAATGCTACAGGGTTAGTATTGATCAAGAATAATGCTACAATTGCAAAAAAAAAAAAGGTTGATTACTACAGAGAGACATCTTCAAATTCCTCCCTGAAACCCACAGTGACAGTGTCAATAAGTCCTTCACTGAGACATAAGTGTGTGGAGGAGGGGACTGACAGGGCAGAGTGTAGACGATGGTCAGACTGGTGTTTGGTTACATGAAGTATCACCTTTGAGACTGTGCAGCAGGGAATGGATAGTGGAGAAAGTGGAGCAATAAATCAATGTCTAACCTGCCGGGTGGTCAGCGATATGAGAGGGGGGGCTAGAATACTATTGTATCATCAGCTGAGGAGGAAAATACCTAAACACCTAGACGCATAAAAGAAAAGTGTCCGTTTCTGCACAATACGAGCCCATTTGCTTGATTTGCAATCTGATGGCCTGCCAGTCAACATAATCAGTTATTATACAGGATTATTACTGGAGTGACTGGAGCTTCAAGTTAATCCCAGTCGGCTGTGAAGCTGTGAGCCACAAATGCATGCTGTGGTACTTCTGATGGGTGGGTCAGCAACTAAATCTCATCTGTGAAAACACCAAAGGGAGCTGCTGTCTCAGGAACAAATTGTGGTGGCTCAGGGCTGACTCTTCAATATGAACGTCAAGATAATCCAATGGTGTTCACCTCGCCGCGCATCCAGTATGTAGTATAAACGCACACAGCTAGAACTGGGACGAGAAATGCAAACGCCGGGTGGAGAGGACAAGAGGAGACTGAAGGAACTGGGAGTGGAAGTAAAAACTGCACAGTCGTTTCTTCAATATCCCACGTGGAATCACAATGTCAGTTACATAGTTCTACAGTTCCACTTCATTCATTCCACTGCTTTGCAATTTCTTAGAAAATATCGGCTTCAGACATTAAATGTGCTAAATCTTACATAGTTTAATAAGATACATCAGAAAATAAATGACAAAAGTGCTGGTTAGCTCATGTTTTCAATATATGTGATGGTGTGATACGACACAAAATGTTGATTTATATGCATTTATACAATGGTTTTATAAATGTTCCACTAACACAATCTGTAAAGTGAATGTATTGTCATGTGCATCTAGTAGTTCTGACACAAACATTCCTTTTAAATCAAACCCATTCTCTCATTAATCGTCAGAATTTCATATTTTGGCCCAAGGCTGTATCTTAGAAACTACAACCAACTAGGACTTTTGACTGAAGTTCTCTTTATTAGTGACTCAAATTTGGTAAAGTTTTATTACTTCTATTCTGGAAGCAGATGCATGTTGTGACGTTATTTGGGAAGATAAAGTACAACTACGTAGTGTTCAGATTTATTATAATTTCATGATGCATGTGCAATTGCAGTTAATTATTTCTAAGTAAAAGATGCATTTCATTTGCGATTTATGTTGAACTGAGTTAAAATAGCAATAAGCAATAGTGAATGCTATAATTGTATGTATTTGGATAACTGCATTTCCCATGAGGCTTAGAATTACCCAAAAGGCTTAGGATTGTTTTTTTAGGATGTAGATGTTGTATGCCATCAATTGTAAAAAATAGTATGTATGTGTTTTAAGTTACCGCAGTAAATGGAATGTGGTTTTTTGTTTTTTTAAAAAAAAACCCAGAGTCTGTTTTTGTTAATTTTTGGGTGTAATTTAGACAATTACAACAGTGCATATTGTGGGCCCTTGCTTCAAGAAAGTATCTGTTGGAGCAGGAGGGAATATACGCGAAGGTGCGTTCCGTAACCGTCATAGCTACCATATCTGCTGTAAACCGAAAATGAAACTTAACTTAAGACACTTTGGATGTCTGACTCGCAGATTCTACGCCTCTGTTGGAGACTGAAGTTTACGGTACATGAAATTTTCATAACTTTTTACCTGTATCCACTGGGGGCCCACTACTCCTCTATGCCCAACCCCCCAACCCCCCCCCGGAATGCTAAGCCCCATTAATTTCTTATGTTTACCCGCCCCCTTTACAGGTACCCTGTAGCACAGCATTATGTAATGATGTAACAATTTTTCATCTCTATGCAATAACAGGATATTAATAATAATAGGATATTTTATTACATCATTGGTGAAGTTATTACATTACTGGGTTTTATAACATTTTTAATCGAGTTAAGTGCAAATTTTACTACATTTTCAGTAAATTATTACATTATAGGGTGCTACAATCCTCGTATTGTGATTTGTATCGTACTGCCAGATTCTTGCCAATACACACCACACCCCTACTCGGAATGTTGAGAGACAAAGCACAAAGAAAGACAGAATAAGCAAATTGGCTCCAACTATGGTAAGGCATGAATCTGAAGCTCATATTTAGGCCCAAGACGTCACAGCTCATCTCTTTTGGCTCCTCAAAGCCTCCCACTAAACTGACAACTCAGAGTCCATTATCTCTGAGAAGCAACACTGTCTCTCCAGCTGAGGACTGAAACTATTGGGGAAGCTGAATCTATAATAGCGCTTTCACAGTGCATGGATCATTGCATTACTGTCCCAAAAGAGATCGCACAGATAAATGGCTCTGTAGGGGGATATACAGCTCTAACACACTAACTCCACACTCTTTGTTCCTATTTCCTGGGCTGTGTTATCCACTTTTTACAGTTAAGTGGCTGTGGTTTTAGCGCACCTATGTTTTCAGTGGATTTTGCCTGTTGTGCGCTACGTTCCACTTAATATTTACAGATGAGGGAATTTAAGTGGAAATATATCCTAAGGTTTTTTATTACTCACGCTCGAAGTAACTGTTGGAGGTTATGTGGATCAGCTGTAGCTACTTACTGCCATTTATTTTGAGAGTGTTCAAAACTCAAGTCATCCTGGAAGAACATTTGGCATGGCAAGTGTATTTGTAGAGCACATTTCATGTACAGGACAATTCAAAGTGCTTTGCATCAAACATAAAAGCATCGCAAGAGAGGCATGAGAAGAGAAACTTAAAATATCAAATATGAAAACATAAAAATGACAAAGAATAAAAATTTTAATTAAAATAGACATTAAAATGGTAAAATTCATTCATTTTTCTGAACCCGTTTTATCCTCACTAGGGTCACAGGGGTCGCATGGAGCCTATCCCAGCTACTAAAGTGCGAGGGTGGGGTACACCCTGGACAAGTCGCCAGTTCATCACAGGGCTGACATATAGAGACAAACAATCACTATCACATTCACACCTATGGGCAATTTAGATTAGCCGATTAACCTATCAGTGCATGCCTTTGGATTGTGGGAGGAAAACGGAGTACCCGGAGAAAACCCACGCAGACACGGGGAGAACATGCAAACTCCACACA
>JAQQZY010000027.1:12514654-12527682 GCA_030068375.1 Ostorhinchus rueppellii | reverse complement strand
TATAAATAATGAAAAATGCACATTTTTCTCTTTGTTTTAGTGTAAAAAAAAAAAAAAGGAAAATTATCCAAAAATGTTTACATTTACACACTAACCTTTGATTTAAAAAAAAAAAGAGAAAAAACAAAAATTTCTTAATTATGTGGAATTTTAATTCTATTCTGCATGTTATTTAATGTTTTGTGTATTTGTAGATCTGCTGTGATCTCTTAAGTTGTGATTCACACGTATAAATGATAAACTAAGGCGTAATATTGTTAACATTGCACTTATTTTACCTAAGAATTTTCAGGTTGTCGTTATTACCTTGAACCAGTCTTATCCATGTTTCAGTCCGGCTAACGTTACATTCACATTTTCCTATCGCTAATGTTTCTGTTACTGATGTTAAAGCTGCTGAAGCTCATACTTGAACCCTTCCAAACATGAACGATTGTTGGTAACTCCACTTATTCCCTTCTCCATTATGCTAAAACACTAATTACAAATTTGGCAATGGCATTACAAAGATTTCCAAAGTACACATAACAATATCATTCATGTGGTCTTTATTTTTTTAAGACCTTTGAGCGCCAGGTTTAAGGATTAATTATCAGTTTTAAAGATGATTATGGTAGAAAGTGAAATTTAGCACTTTTTAAGGATTTGTGAGCATCCTGTATGTTATGTGTGTGTTTTTAAAAGGGGTGAAAGGTTAAAAGAACAATATAAAAGATAAAGTATATAGATAGATATAATGGTATAAAAGGATTGGGCCTGTAACAAAATCAGAGGCTGCAAATGGCCTTTTCTTCGTATGTGACTGTAATAGAGTTGAGGTCTGGCTGTTCGTGCAATCACATTTCTCCCCAAACATGTCATCACTACAATCCAATCAACAGTGACGCTTGGATGGGTTGAAATGACCTTTCTATATGTGTTAAAGGGGAGGTGTATGATCAACGTGATGGACGAGAGAAGAGTTTTGTCCCGACACATATGACGGCCATCTCATTTCTAACATGCCCACCAGCTCCGCCTCCAGCTGGGTCCCCTATTCTCTCCTCCATCAGTCCTCATTACACACAAAAGCAACAGAGCCAACTCATGGTGGCGTCGCACACTGTGAGCTCCATAAACTTGTCGGCTTGGCAACAGCATCCCATTGCTCATTGAGATGCTTGTCCGTTCTGGCTGCTTCTCAGATAGCCGACTCTCTGACTGTAAGTGAGAGGCCATGCCAGCAGCCTCCTGATCTGGAGACACAAAGTCTGACAGTGCGAGAGAGTAAGGTAAACCTGATTCAACACTTAGCCTGGCGTAATGATATTAATGTTTCAATAAACACAAATGTGACAGCAGTGTTCGCAGTGTGTAGCCAAGTAAATATAGCAAACATCAATACATGATCTCCATAAAAGCCTGTCACATAACAGTTGACAGCTTCTGCCTCAGCAACAAGTGTTCAATATTGTAAATTTGATAAAACATGTTAGGGGATGTTGGGTATAGATTTTTTTTTTTTTTTTTTTTGCTGAATCCAGCTAGTATTAGCTGCTCTCATAGAACAGCAGTGGTTAAACTTAAATCATAGCCATAACACAAAGGGTGGAGCTTTAAGAGCCATTTAAGTTTTAGACAAACTTGACAGGTTTATGTCACAGATAATGGTGGGTGTCATCACAGTCAGATGAATACACAAAGACACAACTGGGGCAGCCAGTTATAAATGTATTCAACAAGAGATTCTGATGAAACTGAAAATAGTGGTCTATAACCTACTCCTGTCTTGAAAAGTTACTGAAGTTTTAAAGATTAAAATCAAAGATGTGTGAAAGATGTGAGGGAAGAACTTACCATGTAGTGGAGGTCATCGAAGCCGTTGAGTAGTAATTTGCTCTCGTACTGCGGCAGCCCCACATGCTCTAGCCAGTCTCCAACAGGCTGGTCCAGCAGCCGGCCTGCAGCACCTGCTGACAGGGGAAAGCGCTTCAGGAGGGAGAAACCTTTGAGCCGGTAGCAGCGGCACTCTGAGGATGAGACGTGGCATTGCCACATCATTCTCGGCCAGCAGAGCCGAGCGCACCAGCAACAAGAAGGCAGGGGAGACAGTGTCCTCTGTGAACAGGGCGTCAGCTCCCGCAGGACAGCGGGGGCTGAACCAGTCACCCAAGATGGATTAAAAACCCCTGCTCTCAGGGGTGAAGAGGATGATTAATAGGACACAAGCTGGTTGGACACCAGCTACTATCCACAAACCACTTTGTCAGACAGGAACATGACAAAAATGCATCTCATCCATTTCAGGGTGTCACTTAAATGCTGAATTACGTACGACACAGTTCATTGTCCACCCAGGAAAACATTAAAACCTAAGAGAGGCCAAGGAAGAGCTTCACTTCACAACAAGGCGTTTTGTTTCAGATAAATAAAAAAGTTCTTTGGAAACTTCTTGGTAAAAGCAGGTGACAGTTGATTGGCAAATACTCTTATTCCTTATTCCACCTAAGAGCAGACTCTACCTGAGAAGCTACACATGGTTATAAAAGGCAACTATAGACAGAGGAAATGCAGAGGTTAACAGAAGCCTGTGAAAGTGCTGCAATGAGCTGAGATAGATTGAGAACAAAAGCTGCACTGACAGCTGTCAGCAGCCTGAGCCAGCAGCCGCCTAACCTGCACAAGGACTGATGTCTGCCTCTAGTCCTGAGAGTAGGATGCTGATACGCATTTGTCCATTTCAACTCACACAACACAACTTTGTATTCACTAGTAGTTAATTATTACACAGTGATCAAACATAAAGAATAAATTACATTTAAAATAATTCACTTTAGTTTCTATTCAAGCACTGGATCTCAAAAACAGCCTGCATCTACTGCACATGGAAAAAAGTGATAGCTCTACAGATACTTTAGACCTTTTGCTGTACACATGAAAACTTACTCATACAAACAGACACCATAACTTAAAATTAAAAAAACAGCATGAAATGCATATCTTAAAACTCTAATTTCCTTTGTCATGGCTTTGCTTGAGAAGTTGCTAGAAAACAAGGATTCTTGTACACAGCTATTATGGAGTCAGTATTCCCATTTTGGTCAAGAAGCCTTCGAAACTTCTCAAGGGCACAAAAAATCCAGTCAGGGGTCCATTCAGGTACTTAAAATGGCACTTCAGTAAGAGCCGGACCCCAGCATGAACTCCACTGCAGACAAGATACTGTCCAAACTCTCCTCAGTGGGGTTCTGTCTCTGACATGTGCTCAGGTCCAGCAGCCACTTCTCCAAAAAGCCTCTGTAGTCCAGTCACTGCTGCTTCAGGCACAAGAACCTGCCACTTAATCGTATAGATGCAGAGGTGGCGTCCTTCTATTGTCCTGGCTGCTCATAATTCTGCTGCCTGCAATCCCCCTCTCCTCCCTTACTCACTCTCTCTCTCTTTCCCCTCATTGCATGCTCCTCTCCTCTCCACCCCCTCCTCCCTCTCTCTGCCTCTCTCACTGCAGGTGGCTGCTCTTTCAGAGTGTGATGCTCCAGCTTCAGACCCCTCATCCCCCAATGCATTAGTTTCCTGGAGTTTCTGCAGCCTCTCAGTTTTTTCCCCCCTTTATGCTTGTTTGTTTTTTGTCTTTTTTACTCTGAAGTTGATCAGTAGAAAGAAAAAAAGTACAAAAGGACTGCAGGCACAGAGCCCATCATCCAGAGACATCACAGACTTCCAGTCATCACCGAGGAGACAAACACTAGACTAAATCAGAGAGGGAAAATAGTGTGGCTTCTCACATGCAGATCAAACAGAAAGTCTTCTCCAGCGAGTCCCTTGAAGGCCCGCTGACAACAGCTTCATGTTGTTATAGAGATGTCAGCATGGTAGCTAAAAGGTTGAGGCTCATACATGCTGAGGATTGCATTCAGACAGGGCTGATAAACCAGCGATGGGGCGCTAACTACTTTACTGCAGTGGTCTCAGCTTTCCTCAATTCTACAAAGCAAAATGAGCTCATCCCCTGACATACATGGTAGTTAATATTTAAACAGCTCACTCCAGAGCAGGGCATAACAAACAAGAGGGCTAGAATAAAATGGAGAACTTTGTGCTGAGGAGTAGCACATCTGCCGTATTGCTTAAATATATTAAAATCTGGCATCAGCCAAATGTAAACTACAAGTGAATATAGAAAAACGACAGCGGGAAAAGCTGAGGGGAAGGAGTCAATGCTTCACCATTACTGCTACAGTCCCCAGGTACCATCCATCAACCCTGACGACAGGCTTTGAGAGGCCGGAGTAATAACACAAGTGCAGGTATAGAAGCCTTAACACACAACCTTTACATTAGAAAATGCAACCCTTGATAACATATTCCCAGCATATTTCATAATGGCTCTTTGGCAGATTAGAAGGCAGTATATGCCACCTCACCCGATATTTAAAAATATTTGTCTCCCATTTTTAAAGCTCAAGCTTAAATTGTTCTAAATAGAACAAACATATTTTTTGTAACCCTTCTTGGCTTCTTCACTAAGTGGCAATTTGTCTCGGATGCCTCTTTCATGCACCTGTGTGATTTCACTTGAGGCCACTGATATGGATTAAATAACCTGCAATATGATTATGAAAGCACACAGGTACCGAAATATGAAGCATGTGTTTGCTACCAGACACTAAAGGAGCCACTATTGTGCAAACACCAGTAAAAGTACACCTTATATGCATTACATACTGAACTAAAGCTTAGAAGGAATTGCACCATAAATCTGCACACTGTTGTCTGCAGGCAAGTGAGTAATTTAGGGTTAACATTCTAAAATCTGAATGTGCAGTAAGATTTACAGTGCTGGGTGTTTTAATAATGCAACAGTAGTGAAATATATATGTGAAAGTAAAAAAAAAAGCTAAAAATGAACACATTTTCCTTTATACTGCCAGAGCACATACTTGCTTAATATTTCCCCAAAGCTAAATGCTAATTAGCATTTCTGTAATAATGATAACAGGGTACCGATTACACTTTACCTGGTGTAGCATATTGCTGGTCTCTGGAAAAATCAATGCCTGCACCAATCAGGGTCATGATCTTCTCGATCTGTGGATGGAGAGAGAGAGAGAGAGAGAGAGAGAGAGAGAGAGAGAGAGAGAGGGGTAAGAATGTGGAGAAGAGAAACTGTTTATCCTCCACCTTTTGCTAACAAAATACCAAGAAATATCCCCGTGCTTTAAGAAAAATAAACCACCAAATGCAAACCGTACAGTCACCCTGCAAAAGCAAACGACACAGTTAAGGTGTTCTAAGCAGTCAGCATTAAGATCCCTTGCATTGGCCCATGTTGGACAGTTACATGGTCTTAAGCTACATATAGAGGTATCTGATTAAGCCTCTTTAGCCAAAACTATGCCGATTTACACAGACGTCACAGACTCACAGCCTGGCGTAAACACCGATAAAGGTTGTGTCATGGTGACAAACTGAACTAAAAGGACAAAGGTTGCGTAGGTAGCTCACGGTTTCCCATTTTTATCAAACTACCTCAGTGTTTGCTGAGTAAACCAGTTAGCAACTGAGAACAGGATTGCTTGTTCAAAGATGCTCAATGTAAAAAGCATTAAAAAAAATGAAAATGGAAACATAGATTCAGACTGAGAGTAAAGAGCAAACAATCAAACTAATATATAAAGACTCTAGTCAGTAACCCCATGCACTATGCGGACATCACTAATGGAATGTTTATCCAAATGATACACACATGCAGACACTTGGACAAACGTACAAGCAAACACACTTTGCAATTTTACGCCTGTCACATTCCCTTTCAACCACTCCAGGGCTGAGTATGCAGAAAATGAATTATAGAGATTGACAGCTCAGATGTCCTACCCATCAGGTTCTGTCAATACAAGTCATTTTGAGTCTGACGCCACATTTTGCCAACTCATTTTTACTGTGTCACTTTGGAAATGTGGTGTGATGAGATGCTAGAAAGTGACAAGAGTTTGACACCACCTAGAGATTAGAGGTCCCATCTGTTGGAGGTAAAACAACGAAGACAGGGTTATCTGTCTTTATTAGTTTCATCAAATAAAGCAGTAATGTGCCATCAGGGGACCAAAGTCCAGATCTGTTCAGCTCTCATCACCTGTCAGTATGTGAATGTTCAGTGGTCGAATAATACGATGACAAAACGAATCATCTATCGTGTGAATTTGCTGCTGATAGACTGGGTAGCTGATAGTAAATTAAAGTACAGGAAGAAATGAATAATCGATGTGATTATATCATTCCAAAACATCTGATGAAGCCTGAAAGTATCCCATCTACCTCTACAAAGAATGCACCAAAGGAGGAGAGAGCCAACCCGAAAGGACCAGGAGGTATGGATATATGGAACATGGAGGTCTTACACTGTCAAAGGAATTACTTCTTCGTGGTTTATCGGTGGGCGAAGCCGTTGGTGTCTGCTGAGAGAGAATTCTTGTTTTTGTGTTGTTGTGCCAGCTTTCCTCTGCCAAGATGTATTTTTCTCTGTTTTCTGAAAACATCTCACTGATGTTTTATGAATCTAATTACCTCTTTACTATAGATAAAGAAGTATGCAATGTGTTTCAAGTGATTAAATCATCGAAGAATCTCTGTTTGAGGAGACGAGAACATAAAAAAAAAAAAAAAAAAGTTGGGACATAGAGCTACAAGCAAACTTGACTTTTTTAGTGTTGCTGCAAAGCTCTTTTACAACAGAGTCCTGCATGGGTTCGGGTCCCGGTGGGCGAACAGCAAATTTTAATGAAATGGGTGAAACATTTTGTGCTGTGTCGGATACGGGTTCAGGTCGCTTTGGATGCAGGAGAGAGCGGGTCTAATTTGCAGTTTCCATTAGGCTACAAAACATCATGTCCTAACAAACTCTGTGTTAAGCAACGTTTTCATTTGGCTCTGCCTTCAATTGTAGTTGCGCATGTCACTGTTTGATTGTCGTGGCAATAAACATTTGAATTTAATTTTGGCTATCTGACTGATTTTCATTCCGGTTTGGTTCGGATATTGGGTTTATTTATAGTTGGGTCGGTTCGGGTGCGGAATTTTATTTTAATTCTGTCGGAAAACGGGTCGGGTGCAGGTTTAAATATGACGGGTACGGGCGGTTGCAGTTTGTTAAAATCAGAACCGTGCAGGACTCTGTGTTACAAGACTTGGCGCTACCCGATATTAACACTCAATACTTATAACATACACTTTTTAAGAAAACTACAGGGAAAGCGCAGGTGTGAGACAAAGGGCATCAGGAGGAGATTTTATTTTCATTATCCATCTGTCCAATTTGCTCATCCATGCTGCTTATTTTAAGTCTGCATATTGACCAGATGGTACATTTGTCACACAAGCTCTACAAATAACCTCCATTTATCAGCGCCACATGTTCACTACATCAGTCATTAAACTGGAATATTGACAGGCTATTGGCAGCAAATCCTCTACCTGAATAAAAACACTGGGAAACAACAAAATACATGTTGGGTACGGATTACATGATGATATATCTGCATGCACCGGGCATCTTATACTGTTACAAATGATAAAAAAGGATTTCATGGAACAGGGCTTGGGGTTTGCTTTGTAGTTCTTACCCATGATGTTTTCCAAATTCAATTGTGCACTCTCCCAAGATGTAAGATAATAGCTAGGAAACAAGAGAGCTTGGGCCAGACCATTTAAAGGATAATGGTTGATGCTGAGTGGATGGTGCACATCATCACTTCTGCTTCTTTCTTCCTTCCCTTAACTTAAGGAGTAGTTCTTTTTAAAACAGAGTGTATAAAATAACACAAGTGCAAAGAGGTAACCGGTGAGTGAAGCATGAAAAACTGCTGCTGTACTTTACTATGCTCTACCTCTTGCATATTGTACATTTTCTCATTTCAACCTCTCCTAACATATTTATGCCGCCATAAAAAAATGAAGATATTAACTTTACGGTGGACACAACCAATTAAGGGAGATGCTGATGACCGCAGGGATTCATCTGAGGTTCAATATGTAAAGTCAAACAGGGCTGTGATAATGAGGACGGGGCAGTGCTCTTGTCTCAAAGCCACCGAGGGCTCCTCCTCTTTCTGTCTGTGCCATCATTTCTCAGCAAAGAGCAAAAGGGGAACAATAAAGGATGCATGCTACCACACTCAGATGTACATGTCTTGACTCTGCAGATACAACATGTACCCTGATGCATTGGAGCGTGGGTCGTAACAGTATGTCCCTTAAGTACGACATTTGGTATAACTGCACATCGCATTGCAGGACCTCGGGGTGCCTTTCTCTGCAACTATGGTTCCAATATAGCAGATGAAGAAACTAGGCTGACTGCATGCCTTTTAAACAGATTCACAATTCAGAATATGATAAGCAGGAGCTCAGTTCAGTCTTGGTGTTTTGGGGCTTTTCTGTTCACTATAATGGAAATGAAAATACTAGCTGGTCCAATGAGATTTAAAAGCAGTCACTGTGAAAGCCAGGTGTGATATAGTGCTGGAGCTGGGTAAATATATCCTTATCAGGAGCCACAGCTCAGCGATTCCCTCAAGGTAAAACACATCCACAACAAGAAAAAGCCCCTGAATTTCATGGTCACGGACTAAGAAGCCTGGTGACATGAGAATTAATAGAGGAGAGAGAGGAATGTGTTTTTGTGCTGCAGGATTGAATCAATACAGAGACCTGAAATGGAGAGGGGTTCATTGTGAGAGAGGCTGAGTATGGGGAAGGAGGTACAATGAGGGAGGTCAGAAGTCAGCGGCGAGGCGGAGGTCAACAGCTGAAGAGCTAGCCGTGATGAGAGACGGTCAGAGTAAGATTAAAGACATATGAACCTATTCATCAAGCTTCTCACAGCAGGTCGACTGCTGAGCAGAATAACACGACAGCTATTTTACTGTGATTTGAAAACAGGAACTGTTTTTTCCATTCATACTCTTTGAAAAACTTAAACAATGCAGAGCTGAGGCTGAGAAAGGCCATTGTAGGAGAGCTAAAGGACGCCTGGCAGAGCTTGTTCAGGGTGAAATAAAAGGCTGCTGCCCAGAGAGTGTGCCCAGACCCCCCTCCTCAAATTGGTGAGCTGGCAACAAAATAAGGGCTGGATGAAAACGATGGACTATTGAATGGCATCAAGGGGACTCAAATACACTACCATATAAAGTAGGTGCCAACACCTCAATGGCACACAGGGACAAAGCACTGTCAGCAATCCCATCAACAACCTCCTGAAATAACCCAATGTCATGCTTGTGTTTTCAGGAAGTCTACCTCTTCCACAAAACTTTCTGCACCTAACAACAATATATCTTCTCCAAAAAGTTCAAGTAAGTTGAAAAAAAAAGAAAAAAAATAGAACAAAAAGGACATCCTTCTCTCTGGAGGAACAGTAAGTAGTGGCTGCTTGTCTCAGCCCCATGTGGTTCTCTTGCCTTCTCCCGCTGGTGGGGATTAGAGAATAGATTTCCCCTGCTGGTTGCACCGTGTGTGACATAAACCCACTGTTTGGTTTGATCTCAGCTGGTCAATCACTCTGGACTTCTCTGAGGCAAAAGGCTCTAAGGCCAGAATTCTACTTACAGACAATAAAAGTGGCACTGAACCCACAATGAGTTTATGAGCATGGCAATACAAAGCAGGAAAAGGAGAACAAAGTAATGCTACATGAATTGTCTGTAGCATTTATAAAGCCACGGAGGCTTAAGGAAACCCTCGAAAAAGGAGGAGGATAGGGAGAGGCTCGTTTTGCAGCGTTTAACAGATAAAGCAGGTCGATTCAATCAGCGCTTAGCAGTCGAAAAAGCTCTACAAGAAATATAATATCCGAAGAAATGCGAGAAAGCATCAGTTATTTTCTCATTCAATTCATTCATGAAAGGTAGACAAGATTAATGAGCCTCCGGTGGAGCTGCTGTCTGTAAGGGAATCAATACTCACAAAAGCTGGCTTCATAGTGGCTACAGGAGCTGTGGTGTGCAAATGGAAAACGAAGTTAAAAGTGAAGTAGGGCTGAGGACGGCGGCCCTCTCCTTCTGTCTCTGCCTACAGCTCTCTGTCTTCCTTTCTCTCCTCCCATCTGTGGAGCTCAGCTTGCTGGGCCCACACAATGTGCCCCCTGGATTGTCATCTTCAGTCTGATTCCGAGGACCAAGACCAGCCCGCATTAGCATGCGCTTTTACACACCAGCACACACCCCTCACATGGAGCACAAAACACACACACACACACACGCGCACACACACACACACACACACACACACACACACACACACACACACACACACACACACACACACACTGAGAGAGCTCCTTAAATGGAGAGATGCATAGGCCAGGACCTCATGCAAGTCAAATCTCCTTGTCTTGAAACCAGAGGCAGTTTATTCGAGGGTTTGTGTAGCTCATGTGAAGAAAAGAAGGGGGGAAGGAGTAGGACAGATAGTGAAAGAAAAGGGAAGAGGGTGTGAGAACTGGAATATTTATCAGAGCAGAGAAAAAGAAGAAAAAGATGTTTTTTTAGGGGTTTGTAAGTGCATTTGGGGGGTGGTAATGGTAATATCCTGGGACCCTTTGGCCAAACGCTGTCACACAGCTCAGTAGAGTGTTCCCGGGCAGCCAGCCGTGACCAGCAAGATGGCTGCCACTGCGTACATCAGAGAGAGAGCAACAGTAGAGGAAGTACTCGAGACGAAGCGACGAGGGCCTAGCAGAGGGCAGAGAGACTGAGAATACGGAAAGTCGTTTTTAGTTTTCAGAGGACACTCCCAACATCATTAAAGAGAGTGCAGGCTAGGTTACACCCAATCAAACTTTAACTACTTTTGCCTCGCACCGCTCTCATTTTCTATTCACTTTACATCGGCAGTGTGAACATTTCCATTTCAAGCAAATGCAGGCTTATTCCCTGAAAGGAACAGGAGAAGAAAGATTCATAGGTCGGCTCTCTTGCTTTTAGCAGTGAACTCCCAGACATCTGAATCACTATTCAAGTGTGAAGAAACGTGCTTCAGACTCCATTAACATTAACTAAAACTTCTAAGTGGAAAAAAAAAGAAGTTGCCTTTCTGAAGTAATATCTACTTGAAGACCCAAAGCAATACCACACTTCTAATAAACAAAAAACTAATATCTTATTGATTTTGGGAAAAAAAACAACAAAAAAAGTCAAAATATGCATTTCATCATCAACTGGATCATTATAAAAATGCCAAACATCTATTTTGATTGACATGCTGGAGACTATAAACATACGCTCCTTGTCGAGAAAGAAATAATAAATATTTAGTGTGATTCTTTTTGCCAGCAGCCTACTTTTATTTTCAAAGAAGCCCAGTGGCATATGGATGAACTTAAAACTGCTCAGTCCACTGAATAACAGACACTAATATGGTGCAGTAAATGAGGCCACTGCCTGAAGTGTATCTTCTTTTCCCTGATAAGATCCCTTCGACAGTTAGGAGCCAATAACACAACCTGTCCTCTGACCACGTGGGACGGTATATTTGTGCTCGAGGACAGCGATCCCCTTCTGCTGGCCTACCTCCTATGCAGCTTTTTTTCCTTCGACAAACGGATCAATCCTCAGTTTCAGCTCATTCAGTTAAGCACCGAGGACAGGAAAACACAACGACTCCTGGATTGTATCTGCTGACTACTCCGTGCGTTAAAGAAGAGCGGGATTGTCCGATACAAGGTGTCGCTCTGATGCCTTTTTCAATCCTGTCACACATCCCTCAGGTAGAGTCTGAGGAGGTGAGGTGCTTGTAAAAGTTGATAATGAGATTGTGCAGGGTGACAAGAAAGCCCGGAAGGTGAATCAGAAGACACAACGCGTTTACTTTTACTGACTATTGCTTAGCGCTTTATTCCTCTGCTACTTATTAAATATTGCTGGTGGGCCTCGCACAACCAAAATCACAGGGACTGGCTCTGTATTAGATGAATAACAAGATGTTTTGGTTCAGCCTCAGGTTTAAAAAAGTCTTTTGAGGTTTTGTCATCTTCTCTTACACAGAGGAACATACGCCAGGTCAGTTTTCTACAGCATACCTGCTACGAGCTAAAACATGATTAGTATCCACCTTTAGTAGAGAGCAAGGAAACAAACGCAGCATCAACACAACATTTGGCCCGGTTTATTTATGGGAGAATGTAACGAGCATAGATAATAAAATCACATGGTCACAGCAAAGGCGAGTAAATGAGCCAATTAGAGGACGGATCTCAGGAATAATGTCTACTAAGGAGGTCGTCGCAAAATACCGCAGTAATAATATATCATTTATTTATATTCAATGAGCGCTGCGTGGTCCGACACAAAACTAAGACTGCAGATAGACTGATTAATCAGCCACAAATGACTGGAGCTGATTATTTGAGATTTTAAAATAATCTGTATGACCTGAGCATTCTTCTGGTATTAACCACTGATTGGTTTTGGGAATGATGTAAACAGAAAAAAGAACATAATGAGCATCTCTCTTGTAAAAGAAGGCTTGACGCTGTGGCTACTGTGAATGTTAGCCATCTCGATTTTTATTTTATAGTAAGTGAAGGATGTACAGAACAAAAAAAAGATTGGTGTCAAATTCATTTTAGTTCAGTGGGGAATGCTCAATGGGATCTCCAGCAGGGTGGACCAGAATGATAATAAGCTAATAACTTCTGTAGCGGTCACTGAGAGGTGTGTATTTTTTATCTGTGTGTATTTTTGTTTGTTTGGTGATTGGTGAACCCTGTTGGGGAGAAAGATACATGTTCGGCTGATCATGTGACACTTCAATCAGTCAGGTGATCTTCTATAGCAGGGACGAAGTTTCGTTCTGTTTCGAGAATTCTGAGAAAACTCACGTTTTAAGAAGAGTTACTCCTTACTTTTCATTGGAGGGCGCACACGGTATGGAAGACTTATAATGATTATTTATATGCATTGTATGTGAAATACATTACATTTATGCATTTGGCAGACGCTTTCATCCAAAGCGACTTACAGTTATTACAGGGTATTGGTTACAACCTGGAG
>JAQQZY010000027.1:12498782-12514554 GCA_030068375.1 Ostorhinchus rueppellii | reverse complement strand
ATTGCCTACTGGTTAGGGTGGGATTTGAACCTGCAACTCTCCGATCTTAAGTCCAACGCTCTAACCACTCGGCCACAACTGCCACAATATTGTGTTAATTCTGCTTCGTGACAACATTTTGATATTATGGTTTATATTATTTCAGTTCTTCACGGTGGTTTGATGTTTGAAATGAAAGAAAATAAAGCAAACATTCATCACCCATCAGTCGGAGCGTGGTTCTCTTCTCCAACCAGAAGAAAAAAAAGTTTAGGAGCAGCTACACTTCTCTATCTTTTAACGCAAATAAATAGAATTAAATAATGAAAATGTTTACTTTTACAAACTATCCTTTCACAAAAAATGTGAATAACCTGAACAACTATGAACACTGAGATTTCCTGGGAAAATAAATAACATTTCAACAAAATTATGCCTCAACTTCTGAAAAACAGATTGCAGTAGATGCACAACAGCACAAAACAACATACATTTAGTAGAATAATATTGTTAAAATTAAAATTTTAGAGTTTGGAATTTGGAGTTGTCATTATTTATATGCTATTATGCTATTGTTTAACAGAACTAAAATGACTTTGACACCCTTCACTGTTAATATCTTCAGTGCAGTTTTTGCACTTTGCAAATTCAACCCACGGGCCAGATTGGAACATTTGGCAAGCCAGTTTTGGCCCACGGACGGCATGTTTGACACCTCTGGTGTAAATGAAATAGTCATTTAAGTTCAGCAGTTTTGTGTCTCATCTGCTCTTATTATGGAATTGCATTTTGTTCGATAAAAAAAATAAAAAAACAACAGGATGATTGATATCTGCATTTTATGAGCCATGCTCTCTGTGGGCATCAGTCATCGAATACCCATACTGTTTAACCAGACCAGGTCAAAACTTATTTTAATTTATCAACAGTGCTGATTTACAACCTATCACAGCATTGTAAAAACTTTGGATAACATATTAAGTTCTCTGTTTCAATAAAAAAAACAAACAACAATCAGTCCTTCTCTGTCTGCCTGATGGTGGAGGATGATGAAGCAGAAGTGGGTAAGTCAGAGCATCTATGGTCAAACCACAACCCAGAGCAGCCAAGGTATCGACCTGAAAGTCACAATTACCTCGGCTCACTGTGGCTGTGCTGATCGGGTCGTGGAAAGGGACACTAGATGCAATGCAATTACCTCACTGTGAAGAAAAAGCAAAATGATTTATACTCAAACTCATGGTTTCCTCTGTTCCTGCGATGTGAGTCATCACCCGGATGAAGAATAAATGTTTAGTTTTCTGAAACTCTACTTCTGTTCTTTCATCGTTACTGTATATCACAGGTGTCAAACATGCGGCCCCGGGGCCAAATCCGGCCCGCCAGAGGGTTTAATCCGGCCCCTGGGATGAATTTGTGAAATGTAAAAATTACACTGAAGACATGAACAATCGAGGATGTTCAAATCATTTTAGGTCAATTCAATCTAGAGTGGATCAGACCAGTAAAACATTATCATAATAACCTATAAATAATGAAAAATGCACATTTTTCTCTTTGTTTTAGTGTAAAAAAAAAAAAAAGGAAAATTATCCAAAAATGTCTTAATTATGTGGAATTTTAATTCTATTCTGCATGTTATTTAATGTTTTGTGTATTTGTAGATCCGCTGTGATCTCTTAAGTTGTGATTCACATGTATAAATGATAAACTAAGGTGTAGTATTATTAACATTGCACTTATTTTACCTAAGAATTTTCAGGTTGTTCATATTTGTTCATGTTATGTTCGAGTACAGTTCATAGATGTAACCATTTTCATCACAGAGTTATATGTTTTTTCACCCAAAACTTCTTATCCTATTATTTATATTATTTTACTGGTCCGGCCCACTTTATACAATATAAGGCTGAACTAAAATGAGTTTGACACCCCTGCTGTATATGCACAGTAGTAACATCTCACAGCCCTTACAAGTAAACATTTTAGGCAAAAACTTTAAATTTGGTGTGTCACACATGCCGCAGTCTAACAAAGTTTCTGTCAAGTAAGTCTGTATTTTGGTTGTGAATGTTGTTTTCATTTACTCGTCTTCTACAGAGACTTATGTAGCAGTCTAAAGCCTTGGCAACTGTAAGAGACAATAGCTGAAGGGAAACAGAGCTGCAGCTTGTATGTTCTCCCCACATCTCAATTTTCAAATCTCTGCCTCTTGTCTTCCTCTCTCAGATTTTTAGTCATTTTATCCCCATCGTCTTGTCCTCTTTAATCTCCTACCTCCACGGCTCGACTCAGCTCTTTATCTCCATCCCAGACAAAGCATTAAAGCGTTGAATGGAGTGGCAGATTTAGGTTTGAGTATCCACAGTGGTAACAAACACAAGACAGGATTGAGAAAATAAAAATATAACAGTGTAACGCTAAGTAAAATGTTCAGTACTCTGTTACACGATAAATTTTGGTTCAACATAAGAAAAAAAAAAAAGCATTTGGAATACCATAGCTAAAAGTAATTTTCTGATTTTGACATGTAAAAAAAAAATCTACCTACAGTTATTTTCACTGAACTTGTTGGAAGTTCAGTGTTTAGTGCGGCCGAATCTAGGATAACCAGTGGGACTTGAGTTGACAGAAGTAGAACAGGGTCTTTGTTGATGGAGTTTTTGAAAATCGGTGCCGAGGTTTTTGTACAGTCGGATGGGTAGCTGTGGACAAATGTCTTTCAGTTTGTTTTGAGCTCTGCGTAAGCTACTGCAGTCTTAACAATCACAGCTTTGTAAGGAAAAGGACATATCGTGCACAGGAAGAATCTTGAACAACAAGTTTGCACAGCTTGTTGTATGTGCTCCTAGTCTAGATTTGTAATGAAAGCACAGATATAGATTTCGTTTGACTGTTTTGGATTTTTTTAAAATTACATCTTTGGATCATTTATTTTGTACTGTATGATTAAATGAAATGTGCTTCGATATATGTCTTTATTCCCATGCCTTCAACTCTATGGCTTTGTGAAGGTGGGAAGTAAGTCGAAAACATGAAAAGGGAAACATTAATGCTTTATATCCCAAGCAGAGCGGGGGCTAACACTTACCTCGTCCCATTCTGATGTGAAAGAGGGAGATTTTTCAAGCCTCTTCTTGCCAGTGCTACAGTTAGAAACAGACTCGCTACGGTTGCCCAATCCTCCTTCCTCCTCACTAGGAGGCGACACGAGCAAATCTGAGTCTGACTTGGAAAGGCTCCGTGCCAGCTTCAGGTCCCCAGGAGGGCGCATCCTACCAGCAGACACTGCCCCAGACCCTGAGTCCCTTGGCTCCTTGTTCACAGTTGCATAAATTGCTTTAGGATCACAGTCTGTCAGGATGGCAGCCATACTGGGACGGTTAGGTGACGATGTAGCTGCTGCTCCTTCTTCTTTTACTTTGGCAGATCCTCTTGACTCGGGATGGCTCTGGCTAGAAGGCAGTACACCTGGAAGCCTGAAGGGCTCCTCGCGGCAATCGAAAACGGGGGAGGATCCGTGTAGGAGGCCGGTGAACTGCTCCGGAACACCTGCTCCTTGATCCTGACTGAACTGGGAGTTATCTGGAGACAGAGGGAAAAAAAAGTGAGTCGAGCGAAGTAGTTTCAGAGAGCTGAAAAGTGGACTTGTGACTGTGGGCAGATCTTTCGAGCAGGGCTAATAAGAAACCACCCACACAAGTCCGAAACAGATCTGTAATTGTGTCCTACCAGGAGTGAAGAGAGAAAAAGAAGGAGAGATGGAGCAAGGAGAAGGCGTATGCTGGCTGGAGAAATAACAGAATTCCAAACACAGCTTGCAGCCGTCTGACGTCTATGTGCTGCTGCCTGACTGCGTACATTTAGTCTGTGTTGTGATAAAGAGCTACGGCTAGTCATTTTTGTGACAAGTTTTACCTCACAGGGCAACTTGTCTGTCCCAAAATGACACAACACTGAAGACTCCCCAAGCTACACTGACTAAATGTTCAAGAACAGACACACAATTCCACAAAGATGATGCGCAAGAGCAAAATAGAACTCAGAATGCACAACAAAAGGGGTGAAACTTACATATATGAGCTGCCTTGTCCAAAGAAACCAACTCCTTTATGAGCCTGAATGGCAAATGCAATTAAAACAATTAGAGTTCTGCCCTCCCTCTCCCTCAGGAATTACTGCCACCTAAGCCTCTTTTCCACAGACTGAGAGCGAGCCCTGTCGTGTATGAAAACCCCCCAAAACAAAACAAAACAAAACAAAAAAAAAACAACACAACCCTGCGTCTGGTTCTGTACTTGTCGTCCACAGAGCGGCGAGCTGTTGTCTGCTGTGTGACCGGCAGCCCTCTGTGTTTTTTGGCTTCTAATTCTAGACCCTAGTGGTGGTTCAGGAATGGAAATTTGAATCGGCCGATCCTCCAGCAGCCAGCCTCCTGATAATTAGCCCCATGACACATGCTGAAGGAGTGTGTATGTGTGTGGACTGTCTGTGCCGGGGTGACAGGGTCAGGGTGTTTGGTGACAGGGAATCTGGAGCGGTGACACCACAGGAAAGTAGTGACCTGTTGCAGCACTTTGTCCTTCACCGAGCAGTTTCCACTGAAGTGGCTAGCTCTATTGTCTCTCAGAGGGAAAGCTAAATCTCCTGGCGAATCTCGAGTTTAAGAGGGGGCAGCAGTTTAACGCACAAAAATGTGAGATCAGCAACTGCTCCATTAACATGTCAGGGGTCATTTGTAACAAGGGGGTGTACCAACCAACGCCCTGTACTCCCTTCTCACAAGCTCCTTAACACTCAAAACATCTAGAAAAAGTGTGTGTGGGTGTTTGTATGTGTTATAAGGGGTGAGTAAGTACATTACACACATATGTCAGGACCTCAGCCAAACACCCACCCCCTCCTTGGCAGCTTGGGAGTGTGAACGCCCTATGAGCACATCAGCGCAGGTCCAAAAATCTCACAAGGTGTTAACCCTTCTGAAACCACTGCCTTCCACTAGTCTTGCAGCTCTATGTCAGACAGTGTGTTCAGACATAATCTGATGTTACTGCACCCCTTGTAGATAGATGATGTCACCTCGTGTCTTAATAATGATATCACTTGTGTTTTTCAGACTCTGTTGGCCGCTACTCTACAATCTACACGGTCCAACGTCAATTAATGATCTGCCTGTGGAAAAATCTCCTCTGTTTCTATGAGATTTGAAACTATTTAACTTGAGGTCGTGCACTGAAGAAAGTCAATAAGGAACCAAAGGCTAGTTTATTGACGTTTTTACATTACCGGTAAATCAAGTAAACAAATACCTCTGTTGACAGTGCAACGGCCCCGGTCCTGGAAATCTATACTGCTTGTTGTGTAGCGCCCCTGCAGATTCGTTGTTATTGTATTTATACCGACACGTGAAGAATAGCTGAAAATATTTGGTCTATTTTATGCTCACGGCTCATGTAGTACATGCAGTATGTATGTTGTTGTTTTCAAACAGGTGTCTTCTGTCTTTAGCTACTCTGCCTCCATCTGTCGCAGACTCTCTGGTGCATTGCCGTTCATTAGAGCAATACAAACAACAAACGTCAGATTTGCTCACACAGATTGCTGGAGCAGGTTTTTGACAGGAAAGAGGAAAGATGCACATTTAGTCTCAAGAAAAAGAGAAGAAACCATGAAATAATGATATACTAACCATGTACTTTGTTTATTCAGGGTTCCTACAGGTTTCTACAAGTTAAATGTAAGACTTTTTAAGACCATTTAGAATGGAATTTAATGCATGTTGCATGGCCATACTGGCATAAATTTGTGAATCCTAGAATTTAGGAAAATGTATTTCTTTACTCCAATGCCTTGATTCCCAGCCTTCTGAGTCATTTCTCACCAGGGGCTGTAAAATTAGTGATCATTTGTACCTAATTTCAGTATAAATTGTTGGGTTGGAACAGGTGAAACTGAGTAGAATAATATTACTATCTTTGCAGCTTGGTTACATCTAAACACAATACAGTAAACAAGTTTAAGGCAACATAAATTGAGACCTCCCATATCAAATTTAATACCAGTTAAAGGCTTTTTTTTTTTTTTTTTTTTTTTTACAATAAAATAAAATAAGAAAATAAAAACGCTTGTCACTAGGAGAATAATGTCATAACATAATGAGAATAAAGTCATAGTTTAAAAAAACAAAACTCATTTAACAAGAATAAAATCATAATATTTCGAGAATAAAGTCATAACATAACGAGAATGAAGTCACTCATTTAATAATGGAGAACTTGGAAGATTTTGTGATGTTATACTTTCATATGGGGTTTACACACAGTGAAATACTGAACCTAACCCCTCATCAACACATTATCATTAGTCTGAGGACTTTGAAGCAAGTTTGTACATGTTTGGGTTTGTTTCATTATAAGAACTAGATTGATTTGGAGCAAATTGCTTCTTTTGTGGAGGAGAAACTGATGAAGTGGTCGGCTGCAGGGCGATCGGTGGTTCCAGCAGAGACCTACAGGGTTTGTTGTTTCTCAAGAAACTGTGAGGATTCTGCTCCAAGTTTTTGAGTCCAAAAGAAGTCAAAGTTGCTGCTTTGCTTGTTGCGTACGCTGTAAAACCGGAGACTTTTACTTTAATCTCAGAAAAGTATGACTTTATTCTCATTAAATAATGATTTTTTAAAACTACGACTTTATTCTCATTATATTATGACTTTATTCTTGTTAAATACTGACTTTATTCTTGAAATATTACGACTTTATTCTCGTAGTGACAGGCCTTTTTATTTTCTTATGTAGCTCTAATACGCTTTTGTACACTGTTGTACTTTTTTCAAGGTATTAAATGCAGATTTGTAAAATTAAGACTTTTTAAGACCCTGTGGGAACCCTGTTATTATTGTCTGACTCACAGTATGTTAGTATTTGTGAGATATCTCCTTTGGGAAATCTATAAAACACTGCACTACAGCTGGAAATCTGTGGGGAAACATCAGTAACTATATTCCTGCTGAGAACAGCAATGTATTTTTGACACATGATAAACTCAGCTGACCAGACATGCACCTGCCAAAGAGTGTGTTGAGGTACACACAGGGGAAAGAAATCTGACCTGGGACTGAGTTAATCACAATAAAAAAATCTAATCTCTAGTGCTAAAACATCAGATTTCAGCTCAACCAGCACTTCCTTGCTGAGATATACATACACACACACACACACACACACACACACACACACACACACACACACACACGTAATTGTGTCATTTTAGGAGTAAAAGACACCTTTCTGCAGTAATCCTCTACTTGGCTCCATACACTGAACTGCTGCTCACTTTGTACCGTAATGTGGACGGAATGTAAAACTCCTTATGACTGATCATCTGATGGTCATTTGCACAAATTTGCTTGTAATATCAGATCAGATTGAAAACACAAGCTAAGCAAAACCTAAAAAAAAAAAAAAAAAAAAAAAAAAAAACTGTGGAAAATACAAACTAAACTATTCTAAAAACAGCTCATTTTTCCTGTAAAAATGATGACAGGATCATCAGCATCAATTTAACTTGCCTATGACACTTTCTTTGGCACTTCCTTTCCCCAAACATGCTCCAAAAATAATTATTCAATAAAGATATCTGAATGTGTGTCAGCAAAAACCCAGGGGCCATGCTCCTCCATGCTTGACTGGATGACGTGGCATATCCAGCTTTAGTTGGGGATGTGACTCTCAGATAGGAACGTTGCGATCTGATCAAGAATTCAGTTTCATATTGGCGAAGAAATGACTCTTGCCCACTTGCCAAGGAATGTCAATCAGCCCGCTCCCCAACAAGCCAAATCCGCTCTGCTGCTCGAGAATGCCAATCATGCATTCCCTGGCAGCACTAATCCAAGCCAGCCCATCTCACCCTGCAAATTCAAATGCGTTTCTCCTATGTCATTGACATTCTTGGCTTGTGATTTCCAAGCCTGATGTGCGCAGTCCATCTTTCCTTACTCTCAACAACATGGCCAGAGGCATTTGCTGTTCCTTATTAAGTTACTAGAATTTGAGGCTAGTGGTCACACTCACCTCCTGGTACCCGCTGGCCTGCTCGTCCAGGAGGGTGCAGGCTGTCTTTCTTCTTATTTGGGGCTCTGAGGTTGTTCGGGGCAGTGGGTTTTTGTCGCTGATGGGACACAAAAACAGAAAAAGTTGAATTTCCCTTCTTCTTTTTGATTATGAAACACACAATTTCATTTCTCATTGCAATTTTTATTTATCTAACTGAACACATTCCAACAACATTACACTTTTGGCAAAATGCAGCCAATTTTGGTGTTTCCAGGTGGTCATTCTCTTCTCTGATGGATTCGGCAAGTCAGTAGTGACATGTTTATCCAACAACTAGCCAAGCAAGACTTTAATATGACCTTTTCTTCTATTATACTGCTAGTGAGAGGTTTGGATATATCAGCCATGAAGAGGCAGCAGAGGGGACACCACCCTGTAATATATCATGATTAATCGCCTTATCCGATATCATCATGAAACAAGTGGTGCCAGGCGCAACAAACCCCACCCCTCGCACATATTTCACCCATTATAAATAAATGCAAAGATTTAAAAATTTCGTAAAAAATGTGAACTTTGACCCACTGTTCCCAAAATGTAATGAGATCCATTCTGGGTCATTGGCAATCTATAAACCAAATTTGGTATGAATTCATCAGATAGTTTTGCTGCTACAGACATTACAAGTAAATGGGGGAAAAAAGATTTTAAAATTTCATTAAAAAAAAAAAAAAAATATTAACATTCTCTAATTTTCCTCAAATGTAAAGAGATCTATTCTAGGTCACTGACAATCTATAAACCCAGTTTGGTATAAATTCAACCAATAGTTTTGCTGCTAGAGTGTTAACAAACAAACTGAACCAAAAACAATACCCCTGGCCTCCTCTTCAACAAACTCCACCCCTCGCACATATTTCACCCATAAGTAATTGGGAAGATTTTAAAAATTAATTTAAAAAAATTAACGTTGGCCAACTGTTCCTAAATGTAATGAGATCCGTTCTGGGTCACTGGCAATCTATAAACCAAATCTGGTATGAATTCACCAGATAGTTTTACTGCTACAGACATTATAAGTAAATGAGGAAAAAAAAGATCTTAAAATTTAATAAATTTTTTTTTTTTACTTTTTCTAATTTTCCTGAAATGTAAAGAGATCTATTCTAGGTCACTGGCAATCTATAACCCCAATTTGGTATAAATTCAACCAATAGTTTTGCTGCTAGAGTATTAACAAACAAACAAAGCGAACCAAAAACAATACCCCTTGCCTCTCCTTCGGGGGGGCGGGGTAATAACAGATGTGAGCAGACGTTGTGGTAAGCAGAGAGTGGGTGGCAGCAAAAATAAAACCACATAACTGAGTGGTAAATATGAGAAGGCAATAAAAAGATGGTGGGACAACAAATAGAATGGGTAGATTTATAAAGGCAGCAAATGATGTGGGGAAAGTTAGGGTGACTTCTGCCTCACTCTGACATATGAGTCAATCAGTGACTAAAAAGACATTTCCCTTCATTGCATAACTTGCTATGGTCATATGGTAAGGCTAAAAAAAAAAAAAAACGCAGGTCACACACCAGCTGGGATGCTGTCCTATGACAATGAAGAATCCAGCACAGGACACAAAACTATGGCATACAACTTATGTCTCATGCATCTTAAAGTTAGAGACAGGATACAGATAAAAGACAAAAGCCACAAATACCTGAGGTAGGACACTATTGGAAGACTGAAGAGCGGTATTCTCATCTAAAAAGATATTGAAATAAAAAAAGAGTTATTGGACAGCTGGGGAAGAAGAAAGGTTATCAGTGCATTTAGTGTTCAACAGATCAGCCAGTCTTTGAAGTAACAAAGTACTACTAGCTCTGATCGCCAGGACATTATGCCCAAAGACATGATGTATAATAAAACTATGCATAATGTATCATGGGCCTCAAGTCAGTCAGACTAATCTAAATTAATCTTCCTGCCGTTAATACACTGCTGGGTGTGCAGACATAAAAAAGCAGTTTTAAAACATATAAAAAATACATCGCTCGATATATCCGGGAGTAGAAATGTTAAAATATCATCATTTATCCGCATAGGAAAGCGGTGATGACATCAGCGATTAAAGTCCATGCCTTCAGCTCAGTGACGTTTTTTTAATGGCGTTAGTGAAGCTGACTAAGCTGAAAGGCCCAGGGGGATGGTTTTAAAACATCTACATCAACAGCTAGGGATCAAAATGGCCCCCTAATTTAATCCCATTTAATCCAATTACATGTGGTGCCATTCACCAGCCACAACTAAGGAAGGTCTCCCAACATACAGCACACACATTTACAACAAATACAAAGATGGGGCAGAAATATATCAGGTTCTTCTACGTTGTGACAGCAGAAGTGGACTTTTAGAAGAACTACTATAGCCCCGAGATAACTTAGGAGTAAGCAGTTTATAAAAATACTCTTTAAGCATGCATGAAAAGTTTTTGGGTTTTTTTGTACAGTTTCCAATTCTTTCGGGAATTACCTTTATGGGATTGTGATTCGTGGCTGGGGGGAGGGACTTTGGTCTGCGCAGTCAGCAACAACTCATATGTGTGATCCTCCTCTTCCTCCACTGGCTCTCCTCTCTCATCAATACTGCTGTTAGTATATAGAGCCTGAAGGAAAGAAAGAAAGACAGAAAATGAAAGGAGAAAGTTTAGCCAAAGCAAAATTTAAGCAGAAAGCCAGTGGGCAAATGGCTTGGAAATAACCTCCATTATACAACAGTATTGATCACAGCTGTAGAGGAGAACTGCAATAAGGAAATGGACAACTGGAAATTGGTTTGGGGTGGGGGGAAAAAAAAAAACAAAAAAAAAAACCTTCCTTAATGTCCCAAAGCTCTAGTCGTCTCCTCCTGCGCTTCACTTCTCCCTCTTTTATGCCACTGATTAATATTTACTAAGAAGTCACTTTGGGCACAAGCCATAAAAAAAAAAAAAAAAAAAAAAATCATGTAAGTGGTTGTAGTAATCAAGTGTTGTCACTCTCAATGGCAGATAATTACTTCCCAACAGCCTCGTATCCAGCCTGACAAAACTAGATTTAATTTACGATTTTCTAGTGTCAATATGTTTATGTCCAAATCTGTTGAAACAACCTAATCTTTAATGTACAGCTTCATCTGCTCACCTCTGAGCTCATCTCTTCCTCATGACCAGGGCCGGGGTGTGATGAGTGGACCAGACGATCCTTCTGTAAGTGAGAAGAATTATTAGATTTGACATATATATGTATAAAGCATCTAACCGTGTTATAAGAAGTTAATTGGAAGATCAAATGTTAAGAAATGCAATGCAAAGTCACGATGTTGTCTCAGTGATGTAGATCAAGGACCACTATCTCCCTCTAGTGGGAGCTGTGCATTTCATCTCTTTTAAGACCCCAGGATAAGCTCAACACATAGTCACAGATGTTAGACTGGGCCTCAGTTATAACTCACCTTTCCAGCTTCACTATCTGGGCGTCCAGAGTCTCTGTCTGAGGACTTCCCACTGGTCAGGCTGTCCAGAGAGTGGCAGGAGGTGGCTTCGAACAGAGCCTCGTATGGGCTCTCCTCCTCAGGTCCTGGGGCCAGTCCTGAGATCAGCTCACTCACCTTCTCCAGATCACCTAAAACAGAGGTTGGGATGTAGAGATGCACATATAAAACAGAAATTAAGTGAAAACATTTTAATAACAACAAGTGAAGCAAAATGAAACTCATTCTAGAAGGCCTAATAAATGTTCTACTTGGTATTCTTGGTTTAACCCATGAAGACCCAAACAGCTGCTGACAACCACAACCATCTCCTGATCTAAAAGGTTTAATAACTTCTGAACTGATAATCCTATCAATGCATTTAAATAATTAGCGTAAAATACAATTTGTCATCATTTCATGGTCATTAGATATGACTCATTTAGACGTTCTTAAGCTCCATAGTTACGGTGGAAACACTGGCATCTTCTACAACACTGATCCACCAGTAAAACACAGAGTTGGATCAAAGGCAGTGGATGAACACACTTGTTTCATGTTCAGTTCATGATATATTTTGCTAAAAAAATTGTCACTTTTTCATCAGTTTTCACTGATTTTGATAAAATACCCCTCAACTTTATTCTGAGCTTTTATGAACATCTACATGATCAGTGAATTAAACATAGAAAACTACATCATTTCCACTCAAAAAACACAAAATACAGAAGATAATGTCATAACAAGTTGTAATAAATCACTTAAGAAAAGTTAAAAATAGAGGAAAAAGTATTTTGGAAGTGCCATAAAGGTGACAATGCCTCTTTATGGGTTAATATGGATTTTAATATTGAATCTTTTAAAGTTAATGTCAGCACAAAGCAACAAATAACTGTTAAACATTTGCAAGAGAGTCAGATATGATAAAAATCACTTTTGTTCAAATCCAGCAGTAAAATCTGAAGAATGTTCTGTGGAATCCCATTCCACTCCATGTGGGCCTGATAAAAACCCGATATGTTACTCCTCTAGACTTTCTTCATATATTCAGGAATCTTACCCTTTTTCCTTGGGCTAGGACTCTCTTGCGGTGGAGGGATAGGTGGAGGGGGGAGGTCGATGTCAGGGGGTTTTCCAGCCATGTGACCTGTAAAGAAACAGGCCAAAGATTGTACCGCAGTCGATTAACGTGAAAAGAGGGAGAAATTTACCCACACCCCTTCCGCTCATGTGACATTTACCTTGAATTAGAGCGGCTATTTGTCGGCTTTTCTGAGAGGGCATGTCTTTGACAGTGTCCAGCGCTGTCAGGCCCTTTTGGTCGACAATGTTCACATCGATACCTGTGAAGCAACGGAAAACATCCAGCGTGGGAAACAGCTGAGAGTTCTGTGGTGAATTGTAGATTTTAAGTGACTTTTAACATTGTTTCATTTGGTGAGTTTAACCTAAGACTTTTAAGAATCATTAGTGAGAACAACAATTTTATGTTTCAATTTGCTGAGGCCAGACTTTAGTGAGTTTAGTGTCCTAGTGTTTATCTTTTATACCACTTATTTATTGTTTTTTTTTTTTAAATTGCATGGCATTAAATAGTAAGGTGAGAGATATTTCAATTCTCTGTATGTTCTGTGCATCTAGTGAATTTGAATCTTTTGAACACAGAAGAATATTGAGTGATCCAAGCATTTCCCGGTGTGTTTAATGTCATTATATGCTTTCCTGCCTTTCTGATGTGCAGTTCATCTTTTTTTTTTCTTGCCTAGAATTCACATTGTTAGATTTTAGAGATTTTAACAACAGAGCCCTGGTTTACAGAATAGTCGGTGTTTCATGTGAAGTCTGACCTGCACTGAGGAGTTTCTGTACCACATCGGTTTTCCCAAACAAGGCTGCTTCGTGAAGGGCACTGCCTTTCTCCGTCTAGGCAGAAAACAAAGACATCAGAGGCCAGTGGCGTAGATATTAATGAGACAGCGAGAGAACAAAAACCCTTACTGTGGCACAAATCAGACAACAAAAGGCCTGTGCAATACCATCAGCGACATCTGCATTTTAATTTCCTTGAGCTGTTGTTACACGGATGAGGATTAGTAAACCAGCAACCAGCGTTTTCCAACACTCACACATGAAGAAATGGACTATGACAACAATCATTTATGCCCACTACCCAGTCCATTTTGCTACCCACAATTTTTTGGTTGAGGAATCAAAGCAGAGCATTTTCCAGCTCACAGGGCCATGCTAATTGAAACCTGCAGGAAGCGCGGCCTGAAGGACACCGAAAAGACTCTCTACCCTTAATTCACAGGAAAAGAGGACAGAGTAAAAGGAAAAGGCATCTCAAGACAGATGGATGGCACAGTTTGGTACAGAGTCTGAGCCACAGGGCCCACCAGGGGGAGCAAGGGCATCTCTGCTTTGATAACAGTGGTTCTTTTGCAGACCGAGAGCTTAAGAGTTTTACATTTAATCTCATAGCTTTAGTAGGAAGTAGTGAGAGGAAGTGCTGCAAGAACAGATTAAGTTACCCAACATGATTTGGGCCAAGACAGTATATTAAGAAACAGTTGCACACTGATGCTCACCCGCATACTGTTAAAGAACGAAAAGACACACACACCTCATAGTTGATGTCCATGCCAGAGTCCAGCAGCACCTCCACTACAGACAGATGTCCATTTCGAGAGGCAAGATGCAGCGGTGTGTGTTTCTTGGTGTTGCAGCTTAGCAGGTTGGGGTGGGCGGTGAGCAGAAGCTTCACTACCTCGAGTCGGCCGTACAGAGCGGCCAGGTCCAGTGGGGTTTCGAACTTATTGTTCCTCATAGTGGGGTCTGTCAGCTCCTCCAGAAGCAGCCGCACCACCTGGGAGTGACCGTACTGTGCGGCACAGTGCAGTGGTGTCTCATTGTCATTGTTCTGTTGGAGTAACCAAAGGGCAAAAGAGTAGGGGGGGAGAAAAAAAGATGGGGGCCACACAAACAGGTGAGAAGCAGCATAAGAATACAGCAGCAAACACAGTGGAAGCTAGGTGATTAATACCATAGTTGTTGCAACAGAGACATGTCAATAAGTGAGTCGGGCAGAGTTATTGCAGGGTTACACCCATGAGCGCATAAAGCCCACCAGTTTAGCAGATTGAAGATAATGAAAAAGCACCCTGCACCATGATGAAGCACTTAGTGAAACCTGCAGGAACAAGGAAGATGGCAGACGTGCATGGACTAATGAAAATAGGAGTTGGAATGGTCGCCAGGAGCAACAGGAGAAGAGGCACCCAGGCAGGCGGGGAATTAGCAGAGACGTAGGCCACCAGGAGAAGAGGTCAGACAGCACTGCCATGTTGCAAAGAGTGAAACCTCCCCTGTTGGTGTTAATTTTTTTTCCCCTTTGTGTGATTTGCTAATCACGCCACAAGAACTGCAACAGTCATGGGAGTTTACAAGTGTCTTAGACAATCGTGGGGAAGAGATGATGCATTTCCACATTCTGTAAAGTTTTCAGCGTCTGAGTAAGCCACATGATCTGGTTATTGTGATGAGAAGCTTAGGATGAAAATGATGGTTGAGTTTCTGGGGTGGTTTGATGCATGATGATGATGATGAAGGACACAGGATATTTTGCTTTTATAATTGTGATATTACAGTATTAAAACAACCATTTTTGTTCTGCATAACTGGAATGGAAGCAGATGTAAAAATATCCTCCTGACTACCAGGGGGGAAAAAATGTCACATTACTTTTTTTTTTTTTTTTAATTCCCCACTCTTTGTAAGGTAAAGCCCCACCCCTTTACATTTGGTATCATTGAAAAGCTCTAGATTTCCTCTGTAGAGAGCAAAGGGAGCTAATGCAGTAGTATGCTGGGTGGGTGGGGGGGTAATCAGGTCTACAAATGTTCTCCACAGAGGACAAATTTGAACTACTGGTAGTCAGGAGGATAAAGTGGTGTATGACCCGCAGCTGCAAGGGTGTATTAATAAAGAAGGTTTAATAAAATATATCACATAAATCCAGATGGATTTGTTTAGAAGAAAAAAAACAACTAAACAGGACAAAACGCTAATGCTATGTTGCTATTTGGGCTGCTTGATTATGGAAAAAAATCAATACCACGATTGTTTTGGTCAATACTGAAATCATGATTATTCAAACGAATAATTTCCCCTCTCTCTCTCTCTCTCTCTCTCTCTCTCTCTCTCTCTCTCTCTCTCTCTCTCTCTCTCTCTCTCTCAGA
>JAQQZY010000027.1:12485897-12496292 GCA_030068375.1 Ostorhinchus rueppellii | reverse complement strand
TCAGCCCTGTGATGAACTGGCGACTTGTCCAGGGTGTACCCCGCCTTCGCCCTTAAGTAGCTGGGAGAGGCTCCATGTGACCCCCATGACCCTAGTGAGAATAAAGCGGGAATAGAAAATGAATAAATTACATTTAATTTGGTTCACTCAACTATTTTTTTGTGTGACCTATTGAAGAAAGATCTTTAAGTTGATTCAATGTTTTACTTTTTACAGTGTATCAGTCAAATTTTTCAGGAAACTTTGTAGATGTAAACATTATCAGGATCCTTTGGTGGGCCGGATCTGACCCCCGGGCTGCATGGTTGACATTTGTACCCTAAAACACTTAATAACAGGCAGAAAATAGTTAAAATTGTGCTTAATTTTCTCCAGACATTTCAGGTTGTTCATATTTATTCAGGTTATTCACATTTTATTCTTACAGGATAGTTTTTCATAATTTAACGTTATTGTTTTGCACTAAAACAAAGGCAACTAGAAAAGCAATTGGAGAGAGCAGACCTCCGCCAAGGTAGTGTTTGTACTTTTTTTAAAACTTCCATCAAGGAGGTTATGTTTTTGCCAGGGTTTGTTTGTTTGTTAGGAACATAACTCAAAAAGTTATGAATGGATTTTGATGAAATTTTCAGGATATGTTTTAAGGTAGTGTTTGTACTTTCCTCCACTAGATGGCACTGAATGACCTCATATGCAGCTCTGTATGGCCATGCACTATCTCGCAATGATAAAGAATCCTTTAAAAAATTCCTGGATCCAGACGGTGATTCAAAACACCTTCCTTGACCCAGAGCGGACATATCCTAAAAATGTCATCAAAATCCATCCATAACTTTTTGAGTTATGTTGCTAATAAACAAACAAACAAACAAACCCTGGCAAAAACATAACCTCCTTGGTGGAGGTAAATATTTGAAGTTATTATTATTTATTGGGGTAGTGTAATATAATTTTTTTCACATCAAACCAAGAAGAAAATATGAAGTCATTATTTTTTTGTAGGTTATTATACTATTATTTTACTTGAGCTCATACTGGTCTGAATGTGGAACCTGAACAAAAATGAGTTCAAAAGCCTTAACTGTGGAATTTTTCCACATCCCGTGGACCAGATTTGAACCTTTGGCAGGCCACATTTGGCCCCTGGGCCGCATGTTTGAAACCTCTGTGTAAACCTATTCTCATAAAACACATTTCAAGGATAGAAACCAGGTCCATCAATAAACAGCGAAGGCAATAAAACCAAGCCAGTAAAGAGTAAACTGCAAAATGATGCTCTCTGTTACAGACCCTGCAGGACAATAATAACCCGTATAAACTAGAACCAGCACCAGCCCTAATGCTGCTGGGACACTAACGATTCGTCTTCCTTGTTGCAGCATCCGAAGTGCTGACTCAGCTTATTTTAACACTACGCTTTGGTTACTTCACCTGCATTAAACAATGGAAGAACATGTTCTCACACCTAATACATCAAGACATTGTTTTAGCTAAAACAATGTCTATTGTTCTGGTATCTGAAGGTTTCCTGGGGGTTTATTGTTGTTTATGGGCCTCTTGAGATACACCATCTGGTTTTTATGAGGCTTCTGACAGGTCAATACGCCTCAACAGATATATTAGGTAGTGCACAAGACACGTGGATAAACACATAAATAAACAATCCGAGCAATAAGTAGTGAGTCGAATGAAACGTATTAGTTAATCCAAGCTTATTATTAATGTGATTGTTAGAAAAAGCAGCATAAGACACAACATATGAAGCAGGTTAACCCTTTCATGCACAGTGGTCACCACAGTGGACAGTTATTCTACAGCTGTTCTCTTGTATATTCATGGGTTTTGTCATTTTAGTTCCATATCAGCCAAGACACTGGACACTTATGCACCATCCCATATGCTGCAATTTATACCATTACTGTAAAAAAAAAAAAGTGTAAAAAAATAGTTTTCTTAAACATTTTTTTTTGCATGTCTCCATGAAGTGAGTAATATCTTATATTAAACTATGTTAAAATGTGAGAAAACATCAGATTAGCCACATTAAAATGTTTTATTTAGTCGTTTTCACACATTATATCCCTTTCTGATCAAACATTTTAAATATGTGTTTCTTTGCTTTGAAAATTAAACATTTGGTGACCAGCTGAGTGGACATATAACTCCATGAACAATAGGTTCTCTAACCCTCCTGTTCTCCTCAGGTCAAAATGATCCGCCACTGTGTTAAAAAAAAAAACAAAAAAAACTCCCCTAAACGATATTTTTTCAACTTGAAATTTGATGACTTTTCCTGGATTGATCCCAAAATTAGAAAAAGTGAATTGTTGCCTGTATTTGCATTTCCATGTAAGCTGTACAAAAAAAAGGCACAAAGATCATCTTTGGGTCAAAATGACCCAACAGTCAAATTGAGTCCCAGTCACAGTCAGTTATTTGTGAGAATGTTTTAGTTCTGTCTCAGATCAATCAGTATCAGACGTAAACAACACAGACAGGTGGTGTTCTCTCAGACTGCACTGCCTTTGATCTGACCCAAATATTGGCCCTTTGTGGATTTGTGATTTCTTCAACCAAAATAAGATTTGGTGTTTCAAATTCAATGAAGCTGCTTATATTGGGGATTTAATGAAGATGGGTGATTTTGACCCATCGGTGGGACACAGGGTCTATACAGAATACGAGGACAACAGGAGGGTTAAAGATTCAATTACTCAGATTTTTTTTCCATCCCTAAAGAGGAATAAAAACTCGGGAAAAAATCTTGACTAAGGTTATAATTGATGCATGAAAGGGTTAATGAGAAAATCAGAGGAACTAATAATGTGCTGAGGTGTTATTATGACTTGATAATGATATTAATTGCATCAATTAACCCATAAAGACCCAAATGTCCACCACTGAACGAAATCATCTACTGAAATAAAATATTATAAATAAAAAGTTTAATAAGGTTGATCCACTAATTATATCAATGCATGTAAATAATTGGTGTTAAATGTAGTTTGTCATCCTTTCATGGTCGTTCCGAGGCTCTGTAGTTACCGTGGCAACCCCATCACCTTCTACAGCATTGATTCATCAGTAAAACTCATGGAGTTGGATCAATGACAGTGATAGAGACGCTTGGTTTATGTTCAGTTCTTGACATCTTTGCTGAAAAAGTCACTCTTTTCCTTATTTTCTCTGTTTCTGATATAATAAGCTTCAACTTTAATTTGAGCTTTTATAAACATCTCCATTATCAGTGCATTAAATATAAGAAAATACCAGATTTATAGTGAAAAATATGCAAAATTCAGAGGATAATATCAAAATAAATTATGATAAATTACTTAAAAAAGGTTAAATATAAAGAAAATATCATTTGAGAAGTACTACAAAAGTATCACTGGGTCTTTACAGGTTAAACACTAACAACTAAACAGTGTTAAACTTTACACCTGCGTAAAATATAAGCCTATATTAAACATTTTTAGTTGTGTAATAGTTCAGTCATCTCTCACTTGAGCTGACTTAATAACAGATGTACTTCCTCGTATGTAATGGGACAGACTTGAAGTTTTGTGAGAACAGGACCTCATTAACATCTTGATCCTACAAAGCTCGGGCTATTAAATACGGATTATTGCTCTGCGCGTGTGCAGATATAAAGTATGTGAGTGTAAAATAGGCAGGAGGAAACAACTCATTATAGATGGAGACGGTGTTGTTAATTAACTCTGATTTTTGACACGGTGCAGGTCAACACAGTCAGTCTGAATCTTCACTGTTTTTGAATCTAAAGTGTAGATATCATGTCCACCTGATGGCACATCTGATCACTTTCATATTTATGCAAGACTTTTTACATCATAGATCTGCAATATCGACATGACACCATGATGTTTTATTTTACTTTATACATTATATTTGTTAAAACTGAGACTTTTTTGAGAGGAGTTAAGCAGTTCTACAGTATTTAATCTCACTTACATCACTTAAACAGCTGCACAGGAGTTAATTTAGGTTTCAGCAACCTAACACAGCAGTAAGTGGAGTTTATTATATGGAGCTTAACGATGATCCCAGTTAGGGACATGTACAGTGTTTAACAAACGGATTCTTCCAGCTCCACCCAATATAAGCTGTCCCACTGCTGCCATAATTGAACAGTACTTCTGTTTACCAAAATATCTTTTTATGTTTCTATAATGGTTCATCCACCAGTATATGCAAGATCTTTTTATCAAAACCATATTTTTAATAGTAAAATATAATTATTGTTGCTATCCATGAATTTTCAAGTTTAATATTTTACAAAAATGCGAAGGGAAATGCATCAGCAAATGACTATTTTTTAATGAAGTTGCACAATTCCAGTTATTATCTTGCATTCCCGTGCAAAACTACATAAAAACAATGGCAGCAAGAATGCAAACTGTTATCTGCACCAAAGGTGGACACACTAAATATGGACATTTTTGGTTATTATTTGTCAAAAATGACTATTTTGTTATTCCAATTGGTCACTTTTTTATGAATAACAATGAAATTATTAATTTGAAACAAATTTTTGATTTTTTGAAACTATGAAGTTATTTATGTTTTCTTGTTTTCATAACAGGTCGTCTAATACATTTGTTAAGCACCGTATATCTGTTAAACAATATGGTTGTATGTGGTAAATTAAATCTACTGTACTGTCCTTTGTTTTATTATCACATAAAATACATTCCCTCTGTGTGCAGTGTAAGGAAAAACTAGCTAAATTCATGCAGAACTTAACAGTTTATTCATGAACAAGTAGCATTAACACAAGTCAACAAGACCAGAACTGACCCATTTGAGTACAAACTCCTGCCGTAAGGTAGGAGGTTCACAAAGTAATCTCAGTCTTTGATTAGATTAAGATACACCATCATTTTCACTTCAATAACAACTTACAACAGTAGCAGATGAGTTATTATCAGAATAAATGCCACTTACTCATTGATAACTGTATTTTCAAATTTTTTCTTTAGTCTATTTAGCATCAGCATTTTTCCCTGTCTTTACTGTATATTTTAGCCATCTGTGTTTTCATAAATGCTTTCCCTTGTTCCCTGTAACTGTCTCACCATGTCTTTCATGTAGGTTTCTTCATTTTTTTTTATGATAGCAGCAAAAACGAACCACATCTCCAGCAATATGGGATGATCTTCAACGTGCAAAGTCTATTGTGATAGATATTAGTATACAAAAATGAAATACCAGTCTATTAAAACTAGCAATATCAACAATAAACTCAGTGTGTTTCTGCATTTGCAATAAAAAATAAATGTTGTGCGTCCTGTTTTTATGCTTTCCAGAAGGGCACTCGCTCTCAGTTTGGCGAGTTTCTGCTTGAAATCTCACTCTGTTGGAACCAGGTTCCAGCAAACCACGTGAACAGACAAACAATCATGCTAACAAGACAGAGCTCTGAAGTCTATTATGCAAAATGGCACCAGTGACTGGCAGCCATGCTAGGAAGGCGATTAGAATTCATAAAGTAGAGCCGAGCCAAGACTTCCTGGATGGTACATGTTTTTATGAAAATCCAGCCTATGCTGTAGAGCTCCTGACAGGGAAACATCCTGATTTAGACCTCAAACAAGAACAGATTAAAATCACTACTGGTGTCTGCTGCTGATTGATAAACCCTGCCCTAACCTGGAACATCTGGAGATTACACTCCGTGTATTCATGCTGCACAATATACACAAAGGCGAGCAGAGCGGCACAGAAGCGGAGGAAACGGGAGGATGTTATGATTCTCACAACCTGGGCCTCGGAGATGGTAACACGTTTTGACGAGCAACCTCCGTCACGTGATGTGCAGGGCTGGCGGCAGAGCGAGGCAGCGGTTACGTCACCCGGGCCCCTGGTAGTGGTTGTAGTAGTGGAGGGTGGTGGTGGTGGTGGTGGTGGTGGAGGGGTGGGCTGAGCAGCTGTTGCAGCTTTTGTGCCAAAGGGCTGCCCATGCTCGCTGCATGCCTGTGTCCACTGTCACACAGACTGACATCCCTCTGGATTTTGTGCATTCATACAAACACATGGAGGGTTCTCTCAGCATTTGTGGCATAATACACAAAGGCTGTGGATTATACAGCTGTGAAATACATGATCGTGACTACATAAATTACAGTGCAGAATGTACCGGACAGCTGTATGCTTCATAGAGGTGCAGAGAGCTTGAAAATGTGAATCAATTGTGAAACTACTCCTTCTAGTCCATGTGAAATATATCATTCCTGCGTTTAATGAATTGGGTTTAAATGGACTATCAAGCCAACAAAACAAATAATTTAAAAGAAAGAGTCATTGGCAGTGCAGACTTGTGCAGTATGGACAAAACAGGTCTACAGATAAACCACTGAGCCTTAGCATTAGCAGCCCTCGAGGAACTATTTTTTGCTGTAACTCCAGAGCCCCTCTCCCACCATTCAGAAAAATTATGAGTAGTAAAGACAGAAAACTGTTCTTTGCATAGAGCACACGGGGATTCTGATATAAAAGCTCATACATCTAATGATAGATTTTTATTTGTTCACTGTCACACATTCCTGAACCAACAGACCTTGCAGTCCAGTAATAAGATGAATGTCTGACTGGCTTCCCGCCATGGGCCATAATTCTCCATACAGTGGACTTTTTCTTCCTTTTACAGGAAAGATTGGTTTCCCCCCTCCGTATTCCACTTAATTAAATGAGACAAGCTTTGCAAAAACAGCTAACTAAAAGCCTTTAAGATTTAAGATACAAGTTCTAATCTGAAATTCTCCCACTCGAGAAACAAACAGAACTGCTAGTGAAGATGCACCCTTCAAAAAATTACCAAAGGTGATGGTTTGTCAGTGAAGACAGGGTTGATTCTACTGTTAAATAACAAGACGTCCCCTAAAAGGACTCCTCATATGTGCTTCAGCCATTTCTTGGCACGACAGTGATGAGAACAAGTCCTGGAGGACGAGCTGAGAGCAGAAGGTAAGGGGAGGGGGTATGATGTGCTGCTGAGGGAAAAGCTGCACACTGAAGTGACAGACAGAGGGGATAAATGAGCTCGCTGGCAGACTGCGAGCGCTGTGCCTAGAGGAAGGAGGGGAAACTCTGCTCCATTGATAATGAGGTGACCAAGTCTAAAAGAAATTATTTCTGCTCCTGCCATCAGAAACTTTCCTTTCATCAGCCCCCTGAGAGACTGTACACCGAGCCTGACAGAAAGCAAGGGAGAAAAGCGCAAAACCAATAAAATAATGCATGAACTTTTGCTTTTATTTCTGCATTTTTATGAAATGTTGTCTTTCTATTTTCCCTGAAAAAACTATTTTTATACCCAGGATAATGTAGAATGCATGGTAGTGTCTAAATTCAAGTAAATGGAGCACCTCCTGGACATCTGAGCCTTGGTCAGAGTAACTCATCTAAACATATATTACATTAGACATGTGACCTATATTACAGCATGAAGCCTGAGAGAAAGGTAGCGTGATATGAGTCTGTGCTCGAACTCATTATGGAGTCATTTATAGAAGATACAACAAACAAATAAAGAGGTCAATATACGCCTGCATTAACATTATCTAGTGAAGGCTGCTTGTGGATATTACAGAACTGGGATCATTATACCATCAACCAGTTTTATTTTACATTTCTTTTTCCCTGTGGTCCAGGCAATCATTTTTGCATGTCAATTATCTTCGTTCTTAGCCTGTTTTTGTAAAGTGTCTCTACTATTCTCATTACTGAAGGAACAAAAATACCAAAATATACATAGACAATTTGCGATTATAGATCAAATACATTTTCATAAAACAGAAGTGGTAACTGGTTGGTTGGCTTCCATTTCGCCTGGTCTCCACATCAAATGGTCATGCCCACACACACTGTACAAGCACCACTGTCTAAACAGTGACTGATTGGTCATTTCTTTATTTCTAATATGCCGCTACTAATAGGTTCATATATTCCAACCTGCATATTTTTCTATCTCATCAAACTGCACACTTCTGCAGTTTTATAATTGCACAACCTCACATTTTCATTGAAAAGGCATTAGTAATTCAGTCCTAATGTTTACTATGCTAAAAAAAATATTATACAACCTATCCATCTTCTTTGTCTATTTTAATATTTTGAGGGATTTTGAACCGCTGATGTGTTTAACTAGCCTCTTAATGAATTTTATACACTGTCTCTACAGGGAAATCACAATATAATTAATTAGTTTCCATACATTTAGTTGACAAAAATAAGGCAGCTCAATCATGGCAATAAACATTAAAGCTCTCTGCAGTGTAATGAAGTCTTATTTTGTTAAATATTTTGTATATTCCCACACTTTCAGACTGGAACAGCTGGTAGTACCCTTGTGTAGTGCTAATATTCAGATGGTGGGGTCAGTCTGGGTCAGACGCTGAAGTGGGTAAGTCTCCTTGCATCCCGAAGGAATCGCAAACGTCACTGTTGCAAAAACACTGCAGACCCCACCAGCCCCCGAAAGTATTGGACCTGGTCCAAACTGAGGACTCAAGTGGTCCACTAAACCTGCTCCTTCTTCCCTCTCTAAGCCTCATCACACACACCTTTCATGTCTGACTCTGTCTCCACGCAAACACCACATCTCTCCGCAGGGTCACTCACGCCCATTAAACCATGACACTGTTACTATGACAACGTCCCATCTCTTTTTCTCAATGCGAGCTCACATGCGCAAGGCAAGAAGAGGCGGGGCTAATGCAACCATTTACATATACACACACCAACACGGCAAGGAAATCTGTGTTTGATGCTGATACACAGAGACTGGTACACTGACAACTTCCCATCCTCCTCCTCCTCATGACTTGGCTCTCTGGTCCTGGAGTGAAATGCGAAGGGAGGAAGGATCCACCCCGCCCACTTAGTCACGTGATGCCATCAAGTATGACCACAACCAGGCCCAGAGCATCCACACTGCACCCGTGTTTCTGATTTATTCATATCAAGGCATCAATTATTCAGGCACATGACCAGGTAGTGGCTCCAAAACCTATACTGGAAGTGTTTACGTTAAGACATCAATGGTAATCTCAACAAACCACAGGACTTAATGTTAAATCCATCAAACAGAATAAATGGAGAAATCCAGTTAAAAAAAAAAAGAACACAACCACTGCAGGGTACATTACATTCCAGTAGCCTATACCGTAAAATATAGCAAAAGTAGACATTAAAGAAAACTAGCCTCCCCATCACATCACTAAGAAGATTATACCAAGGGAACTGTGACAATGTTCAAAAATAGTATGCTGCTGTATCTGCAGGCCTGGGTGGCTTTCTAGCTCTGCCTACTGAAAATGCAATCATGGAACAGCCCATATGTTTGCACGTTCTCTTCACGGCTCTAACTGTGAGGGTAATACCATCCATGGTGCAGTGGCTGCTGAACTGACAAATGTACATATTCCATATAAATAAAGCATAAAGTTGCACTTACAAAGATGCTTCTAAAATGTCCCAAAATCAGATGGAATTTTCAAGTGGTGGTACCCTGATTGGATTCTCCATGAATGTATTTTGCCTTCACTGGTGTAAAACTAGTCATTAAATCTGATCATTCAGTTAATGTCAATGCAAATCGTTTAAAATACAGGTGAATTCCAAGAAATATGCAGAACAAATATAAAGCAATTTTGCATTGTTTGCCTTCCCGAAGGTTTATAGAGTGCCAGCGATCCAGAATAGATCTAATTACATTTTGGAAAAAGTAGGTCAAAGATTAAAAAAATTTAATACATTTTTAAAAATCTTTCCCCCCCCCATTTACTTAATAATGGACACAATTTCAAATGTCTATAGCAGCAAAACGATTGGTTAAATTCACACCAAATTGGGTTTATAGATTGCCAGTGACCCAGAATGGATCTCATAACATTTTGGGAACAAAGTTAAAATTTTTTCTGAATTTTTAAAATCTTCCCATTTACTTATAATGGAGGACATATGTGTGAGGGGCGGGGTTTGTTGTGCCTGGCACCGCTTGTTATAAATTAAATCTCATCTAGTTTAGTGGGTTGTGGCCATATACTGTATGCAAGATATGATGTGGCTTAGGGTAAGTATTACACATTAAATAATAGGGCTGTGCTTGGATAATCAGGTGGTGAAATATCACAGAAGTCCAAGTTTCAGCTAATTTTTATTTGGGTGTGGGTGGGAGGAGATTTATATGTTTACTTCATAGAGATAAATAAGTAATGTTTACGGAACTGTTTTATCCTAAGTGCTACATATGTTAATTCTGAAAAATGTAGGCTATATTGTAAATAAATAAATAAAACTAGAAAAGCACTCGGAGAGCGCAGACCTCCACCAAGCTTATTGTGACTCCCATCCAACAGTCGTACTTTTTTA
>JAQQZY010000027.1:12470225-12485632 GCA_030068375.1 Ostorhinchus rueppellii | reverse complement strand
CAAAGTGATCCAGAATGCAGGATTTCTTCCGGATCATCCTCAAAATTTAATCAGTTCTTCCTTGTACCATTTCCAACTGAAAATCTCATCATAATCCGTCCATAACTTTTTGAGTTATGTTGCTAACAAACAAAGTAACAAACAAACAAACGCACAGTAAAACATAGCCTCCTTGGCTGAAGTAATAAAATAAAATAAAATAAAAAGGTATACTTGTTGTTCACGCACTCCTTTGATAAACAATTGTAAAACCATCCAATAACTTGCTGTATGGCATGTCTTATAGATTTCTTGGAAACTAATCCATCTTTTTAACCTCCACTGTTGCCTTTTTAATACTGTAATGGTTGTTGTCACTTTATTGATAGTGTGGTTTGCATCAGTCAGTATTTTCTCCTGCTGCCAGCTTGGTAGTGCCAACAACTGCAGTGCTTCAACGCAGCATCTTTTGCAAGTTTTCAAATCAAGCTTCTAGTCAATCTTTTTTCACCCTGTGAGAAAAAAAAAAACAGCCATGCAGATGCTCACACATCACCGGCTGTTACAATAGTATTATACCATTTAGCCAAGATGCTTGGTTCCATAATGGAAGGTTTATTATGATGCATTAATGATAAAATACCAGCTCTCGTGTGAATGCAAGCACAAAGTCAGAAAACAGATATTCACTGATAATGACGAAAATTAAAAGCCTCTCCATATCTTTCTAGCACAGCAGCTCTGCAAGCAGCAGCAAAAAAGCAAACCCAAGCACAGCAAGCCAATACAGCAAGAAAGCAAAGGGGCGCTTTAGAAGGAAATGTTTTGGTAGCACTGTGTACACACCTTGGCATTAATATAGGGGTCAAAGGGCCCACAGCGTTTGAACTCTTTATGGTCTACAGAGGTCTGGGGGGGAAGGAAGAGAAGATAGGCCGATGATTTCGGTCGAGACAAGCAATGAACGAATGAATGGTGATCACAAATGAGGCAAACTAAATAAAAAAGGGAGAAAAAAAAGTCAGAGTTGAGTTAATGAACAATCAGATGTCATAAAGAGGCCGAGAGAAATGACACAAAATGAGACAGACATTTCTTTACCGGGAGACATGTGAAGGGTACTGTTGTTGGATAAATATTCTGGTTTAAGCTCAAAATGGGTCATTTCTCTGCATCCCAAACAGAACAGACACGAAATGAAATGATGCCAGTCTGGAGGCTGTCTGTGCCGTAAGCAACCAAATGATATCATACATATGATAAGAGTTAAACTGTTAAAATGGTTAGGGCAAACAAGCAGTTGTCACAATAGCAAAAGCACTTTCCGTGTCACATTATTAAGTTAAAACAGACACAAAGCACTGATGTTAAGGCATTCTGGTCACACTCTGTCATATTTTAGATGTAGAGTAAAATAAAACAGACATGCCATGCTGAACTATAATTTCATATTAATAACTTAATGTTGCATTTTGTTGCTAATAATAACCTCTATTTAACTCAGCTCTGACTGACTATAGGTAAAGGGTACGGTGGCTGAAATATAAATCCTTTGTTACATAAATGTGACACTAGAAGCTTCATTTCATTTAAAAACACATTTGGAGAAAGATGAGTTTATATTTATGCTGTAGTCACAATGGACTTGTCTCAAGATACAACCGTCATGGAACCTGAAGACTGAAATGTAAAGACTAAGACTACGTTCACAATGCAGGTAAAAGTGGCTGAAATCGAACTTTTTGCCCATATGGGACCCATATTGGATTTTTAATGACAGTCTGAGCAGCACAAATCTGATTCCGTCCACTTTCACATGTGGTCCTATATTACATACATATCCGATGTTTTCAATGCAACTTCAGCCTGAACAGTCATGTCGCAGTTCATCTGACTTTTACGTTATTGAAATGCAACAGGCAGGCGGGACCACGTAAGATCCATTTTTACTTCTGTTTGTTGAGTGTGATGTCACGTCTTCTGCACATGCAGGTAGGGCTGCACAATTTTGGTCCAAAATAAAATCCCGATTTTTTTCCCTCTTATAACTTTATTTTTTGATTTTTGGGTAAAACCACAGAAGACTACAGAAGTTGGCATGTTTTTGTTATGTGTAACCCACAATGCAAGGCACTGTTCCCTACCTCAAATCTGCGATAGTATCACAGTATCCCTGAAAATTCCATGATGGGCCCATAGAAGTTATACCAATGCAAGTCAGTGACAGGCATCAGTCGCAAGGTTCTCCTCAGACAATGGAACAACGGCGCTGCGCCAGTATACTGCTAGCTTAGTGCCACTATACTCATTTTCAAATTTAGTGCGTTTTTTTTTTCTATTTTCCCCCGATAATTTTGCTAAAATCTCCCGAAATCCATCGGGTTTGCAGGTACGCCAGGTGGCCCCCCACATCCAGCACGACAACTCGCACAGCCTATCTTCAAAACTTCCGCCAATTCTTCTTCGTGCCTCACTAGAGCTACATATCGGGTAGTGACAGCAACACTGTCCCCACGGTTTCTGGTGGTACTGCGCCATTTGGCCCGTATCCACAAGCTTTATGGAAATGTGTAGAAATCGGATGAAATGAACACGAGCACGGACAGAGGGGCTCCGTCCGTATCTGGAACCTTATTTACGGTTGAGCATAAATGGGCCTTTATTGGTTGGGATCTGACTGCACGAAATATTTTAAAGGGTCACTTTTGCGGGGAAATTTCATAAACAGCTGCGATCAGCAGTATGTCTCGGTGGGGGTGGGGTGGGGAGGGGGGGATACTATAAATTTCTGGGGAGAACCCTGAGTCGTGCATGTGTGGACCATGTAAGATGAGTGACACACATGTGGTTATATTTAAATTGGAGGATCCATGCATGGAAGAGACTGACCCAGGACACGCTGGATTATATCTCTGGCCTGGGAACACCTAGAGATTCCCCTGGAGCTGGTGGATATAGCCTGGGAGAGGGCTGTTTGGGCTCCTATGCTGAGGTTGCTGAGCCCACCACCCAGATCCGGATCGGAAGAAGATGGTACAGTATGGATCCATGCGCAGACAACGTAAGATGAGTGATCCCCATGCAGTTATATTTGAATTGGGGGATCCATGCGTGGACCAGGGCTTACATTGGTATCACTTTTGTGGACCCATCACAGATTTAAGGTCCATGGTCATTACACAGACTTCTGTGAAAGACCGCTCTCACAGGTAGGAGGAGAAACTGACAGTAGCCCAGAGGCACAAGAGTGATCATGATTTCTGTTTTTTTTAAAATCGCCCTAATTAAAAAATCCAATTTTGATTTAAAATTGATTAATCGTGCAACCCTATATGTGGCTCACTTCAAAACCGTAGACTGTTCAAACAATGTCTAATGGTAGACACATTTGACTTATAATGTGAACAACCATGCAAAAAATATTGTACTTCAGGAAAAAAATTGGAATTCAGCATTAAAACCTGTAGTGTGAACATAGTCTTAGACATGCACAAGCACAAAGATATGCGTCAAAGTGATGTCAGACCTGCTCGTTGAGTTTGGGGTGCGAAGGTCCTTGGTGAATGAGTAGTTTGACGATATGTTCATCCCCCTTCCATGCGGCCAGATGGAGCGGGTAGCAGCCCTTGTTGTCGGCAATATTGGTCAAGGCCTCGTTTCGTAGCAGCAGCTCCACCACCTCGCTGTGGATGAATGAAGGAACGGAACGGGTCAGGAGGAGCCAAGAACATAAACTGCACTAATATATACGCATGGCTCAGCAAACAGCCGATCAATACATTTATATCCCCAGTGGGACGCTTAACTGTGAGTCCTTTTAGTTAAAGCAGAGCATAAAAAGCAGAGGTGAAACCAACTTGGGCAATATTTCGTACTGATTTACCTGTGTCCATTCAGTGCAGCATGATGGAGAGGTGTGTATCCAGTGCTGTCCACACAATTCACATTGGGGCCTCTCCAGATACTGATAAGAGCAGAAAAGATTGTTAGGATTGTAAAACACTTAAAAATACACACCCCAAACAAACACTGCCTATCCCTATATAAAGTCTGTAAATGGTGGGAGTGACTGCGTCTGCCCTGATTGCTATCTGAAGTCCCAGAGCTGACTTTTAATTCTGTTACAGTTCACTTCTACACCTGTAACCTGCTGTGGGTGTACCTTAACACAGTCAGCCTGTGTTAAGAAAAATGAGAGCAATAGGAAAGGAATGAAGAGGGACTCGCCAGCAGCATCGAACCAGGAAAACAGGAAGGAAAAGAAACACTATCACTAAAGGGCAGCAGCTACAATGAGCTAATTCTGTCTAGTTTACAGTAACTCAGCCTGATCATTCAATATCAAGCCTCAAAGTACAATAGACTTGTGTTCAGTAGGCCACAACAAAACACTTGATAGTAACCAAAAGGTCATTGAAGAGGTGAGGTGAAGGGTAGGACAGCGCTATCCTATCGCTCTCATTCACTGCAAACAGAACTCAGCTGTCAGCTCAGATGGTTCATGTCTATTAATTTACAAAAAAAAAAAAAAAGCTGTATGCTGTGTGAAGAAAAAAGCTTGACAACTGAAGGGGTGGCAGTGGAGAATGGAGGGGGGTGTTAAGAAGTTAAAGGATGACTGGTGAGATGGAAAGCCAGGACTGAGATGTGAGGCGCTCTGAAGGACCTTAGCACAGCCTAAATAAATCATGTGACAAGGAAATCCCAGCACTGGTGAACCAAATATCCACAGTCCAGAATCATTACACATACAGAAAGAGAATGGGAGCAAAACCAGTGGGCCTCACACTGAATCAATCATGAATAGAGGACGCTTTTTAAAGAAGAGAAGTCCGCTTTTTCATATTTACATAGCCTTTGATATATTATAGAAAACCATATAAAAACTGAAGCAAACAACTTATCTAACACCACGACGGACTCATAAATTATGGGAGGCCTGGATTTTGATGCGAGCAGCTCCTTTAATGAATGCAGCCGTTGGAGGGAATGCCATAAGGAGGAAGATGAAGAGAACAGGCTATTAGCACATTGTGGAAAAGCACAGCTCAAGCATCATCGCTAGGAGTTGGACACATAGGCTGTAACTCATCAACACAATATGCGTTGATCCGTGGTATAAACATTGTGGTGAGCGTGGAAGGTGTGGCAGCGGGGTGCGTAACCCCCCCCCCCCCCTCGTGTCGGCCCAAGTGATAGTGTGTGACTTTGCCTCTGTTTTGCTGCAGTCATGGCTGTTTTTGCCCCCCTCTAAAATACATCTCCCATAATAGCTCTCAGAGCAGCCTGCAATTACACAGTCAGAGCCGTCTCATTAAATAAGTGTCTTGGAGTGCTCTATAGCCTGCAGAACAATGGGCCTGACAGAGCACAGACACACAGGGATGCAGCACTCTACTAGTCATAAGCCTAAGCCGTTTATTTCTTACAGCAGCCCTTCTGGGTCTCATCTTACCAAGCCAGGCAGCCATGAAGTCATGGGACATCAAAAGCAGGGTGTGCTAGGAGGAAGTACTAGAGTGTGAAAATGCGACGGCAGGAAATGCTTGGGATTGATAAATTTCGGCTAGCGAAGGGAAAACGACCGAGCCACGATTAGGCCAGCTCTTACGGCGTCACAAATTCACTTCCTCTCTACTCGTCCAGAATCGGTAGCCAAATGTGTAGAAAGGACTGCAGAGGCACAGACTCTTACATGGCTGCTAAACAGATCAAAAGAGAAAACGGAGACACAAACAGACCTCTAGTTGCTGTCCTAGATAAAAGAGTTATGCAACAGCTTACAGCAAAAACCCCCATAAACAAATTAACATAAACATGAACAGAGCAGCGGCTACAGCTGCAGAATTTAACTAAATCAGGCACAGGGAAGAAATGATTGCAAGAATACATGCCATAGGGTTAGGCACATAACTAACACGAAATATGATTTTATTGCATTGATTGCCATGCATGAGATCACAAGGACACGTTGACAATGTGCTAAAGACACTGAACATTTATTTTTGTGCATGTGATGTTTATTTATAGCATTAATAATGACTACAGAAGATGGAATACTGTTTCTTGCTGAAACATGCATGCTTCAGTTCCCACTACATTTAAAGAAACAAATGTATTGACATTCCAGTCTAAAAGCTTAAACATTTGATGCCTCTGCACATTGGGGCTCTTTCACACTTATGACTCTTATGTGTCACCGCCAGAAGTTGTGAAAATGCAACTTGGAAACAGCATCAGAGCATTAAGTCAGCCACGTGACCAAATAAACTCATAATGCAGCATTACGCATCAAAAACCGCACGATTAAGCCATTTTCTGGACTCTGTTTTTATAATAGTATAGCTGTGATGTAAAAGCATTATCCAAATAATCCCCATGCAGAGGATGTGAAGATGTCTGCTCATTACGTTTTGATCACTGCCATCACACATTACATTTGCTTTGAGCAGAGATGCCTGTAGAAGCAGCTCTAAGTGTAGCCAGAGTGTCACATCGTCCTCTCAGCATTTTGGCAGCATGGCACCCAAGGGCATGAGTCAGAGTAGTGCTCGGCAATCCACTTCATCCTCTTACTATGGCTCACAACCAAACTAACCGAGGGACGGGGCTTAGGCCCATAGCAGGGCAATGGGCAAAACAGAGTTGATTTGGTTTGGGAGGGGGCACATTCATGGGAACTGACTGAGGAATTCCTGTTTGAAAAGCTGAGCTAATCCTTAATTTCCCTGAGGGAATATCAGCAGGATGAAGTTGAGGTTTGAAAGAGATTCTGGGGGGCTGTAATTCTGTGTTGTACAAAGCTTGGCCAGTATGAGAAGAGGCAGGATAATAACATTTCCCTCTTTTCTGTATTCTGTGCATTTACGTCTGCTGACATTAGTCACACATACTGACGGCATTTCCAAAATAAGTGGGCTAATGTATAAACCCACTGTCCAAATAACACAAGGCTGAACTGTTAATTATACAAACAGGAGACAAGCAAAGACGCATGGTTTTCAGGCATGTTTCACAGTTTCATGGACTAATCCTTTAAATGAATAAATGGGAAAGATGATTTAAAGTGTGTATTTAGTCACGTTTTAACAGCTCATCTTGTGCATATTCAATTATATCCATCAGTCAGATAATCAGTTTATTATCACAGATTAAAAATAATAAATACAAACAGAAGTAATAATGTCAACTGACCTTTAGGGGAAATATTAAATGGATAAATTCCAGTGACAGGAGTGGGCCTGCAACTAGCGATTAGTGTCATTTTTAATTAATCTGCAGTTTTCTTTCTGCAGGCGACCCTTTGTTTGATAAAGTGTAAGAGGCTAGTACAATATGCTGGATCTCATAAAGGTGATTTATTTAGTTCCTTTTTTTATTTGACTGGAACTGCAAAATCAGATTCAATAGGATGAACAATTTTAGGTTAGAGTATTTGTACACGCAAACACAACTAAATCATAATTAGTTGCTGATTATTTTAGTCAAGCAACTAAAAAGCAGGTGGGAAAAAATATTTTGCCCATAAACTTGCCCTTCACATACCCAGTGGAGCTGAGAGCCATGATAGGGAATTACATGTGTACATATGGAACCCTGGAGAGCAGACGAGACAAAATTCAGCTGCAGGTTGAAGAAATTGAGAATCAAGGTGTGCATGAACTCGGTGTCAAATAAACAGATTTATCCTCCAGCCTATTAGCCGTGTGGCCACATTGCCGCGGATTAGTGTAGCCCAGGGCACTGAGCCCAGCAGTGACTGGCGCATGTCAGCCACCGTCAGGGAAATTGGGCTTAATTATGCATACTGCTGGCGGGTGCTGAAACCAGATGCCCTGCTGCCAAAAAGCAGCCCAGCATGGCAAACCTGAGCATCTCCTCTACAGCAGAGATAGAAGCTGTCAGACATCCAGACCGACTGAGGAGGACACTCACTGACCTAATGAACTCAATCACTCATCACTGCACAGATACCACGCACAGATTACAACAACGTCATAGTAGTATACACTCATAACAGCTGTTACATGTCAAAATTATTAAAACACACCCCTGGACTGTAGTACTGGACGAGATGACTGGATGATTCAGGTATCAACTGATAATTATTCTGAATGTTGGTGAATCTATTGAATACTTTCATCATTAATCGATATGCTTTTTGGTTTGAAAAGAGTGAACATTTGTTTCCCAAAGCTGAAGATGACGCCCTCAAATGTTGTGTTTTTGTCCACAGCCAAACAAAGATTTAATTTACTGTCACAGGGGAGGAAAATGTTCAGATTTGAGCAGCTGGAATCTGAAAATTTTGACTTTTTGGGCTAAATATCCTCAAAATGATTAGAAGTTTTCAATATAGTTATCGATTAATTCAGAATGAATCATTTCTATCTGTATTTGTGTCTGTGTTTGTACATCTACATGATTAAGTGAATAATCATTGTAGTTCTAATCACTTTTCTTGTTTTGTGCAACTATATACGTTTGTGGTTTATTTTTACTGTGAGAATAAAATCTCTCATAAAAAGAAAAAAAAATTAAACACAGCTTCCATTTCAAAATAAAATCTCCGTCTGAAGTAGGCCCATGTACTTGAATAGACAGAATGTTGCTGCGTTTACAATATTGCATAGAGAGTAAATTCTAGATAATAACATGTTGTATTGTAAAGGTATAACCATTAGGGTGAAGAGTCCACAGAGCTAAAAGGAATTCTTCTAAAAATATGTATGTTCATATCATATATTTTTCTTGAAATTTTTTAGTACAACTGGAATGGTTTTAGCTTGTTTTGAAAATATTCTTCAGTTCAGTTACTGCAACATTTCGTAACCAAAATATCTCCAACCACTTCATAAAATCTTCACAAAAAGGAAGTAAGTGCTAAAAAAATCATTATGGTAAAAGCTTCATGTTTTATATCGTGCAAAAGACAGATAAATAGGAACAGAAAGTAAGGAAATAAAGCCTGAGACACTGCTCACTGTCTAACTACACAGGCCTTACAAAGCCTGAGTGAGTCTTCAAGGCTCGTAAACACACCATAGTGAGCATTTCACACAACAACTGTGGTGCAGTAGGAGGTGTGAATAAATTGTGCCCACAGATAGTCACAGTCTATGACCAGAGCACTCCAATGAGCTCAGAATCAGAATGATAGGCATGAAAAACAGCGGTGGCAGACTAAAGAGGTGAGATGAATACAGAACAAAACATGAAAAGGCACAGGGGAGAATCAGATGGGATGAAAACATATGCAGTCACAAGCCTGTCTGCTCAGAAGATGGCCTTTTTCACACGCTGATTTCACACGCATATACACCACGATGTGGATCTTGTTGTACACATGGTTATCTGTGGAGTTTTTTGCTTGAGAAAGCAAACTGATGTTGAGCCTCAGCTGAAATCTGCCAGATGGATGGCAAGTTATTTCAGTTATGCTGACAAGCCACATCTGGAAGTAACAGCTAACTTCTGTCTTACCTAATTTGCATATTAAAACAACTGTGTTCTACAGAAATTCAGTGTTCATTAAGTCATCAGAACTCAGATTGAGAGGTTTTTTTTTACATTTCCATGACCCTATACCTTATACTGATATACTACTTGTCACTAAACAGTATAAAAAATGCCCTCATTGTCTGTCTGCTGCTGATATGCTTAGTCATGCTAAGGCTAACCCTGTCAAGCATAACAGGTTTCTTCTACACATACAGAAGAACAGGCAAAAAACACACACATATTTTTAAAGGATCTCGGCTAATTTGTTTCCTGTGTGGACACACTGAGGGCACAAGTACAACATGTTTGCAGTCTGGAGGTGGAGTGGAGGTTGGCGTTAGCCCAGCAGGTGGGCAACAAGACTGCTGAGAGCAGCAGAGATGGGGAGAAAGCAAGACGCCAGCCAGCGGGCCAGACGGACCAAAATGTCTGGGTTGGGGGAGTAGCTAATAGTCAGCTAACACATGTAAGCCTGCACAGGTCGAGAGGGTGGGCCTGATGTCTGTAGCTGTTGTGGGACAGTGTCTTAAAAAAACGGGTTCAAAAACAAACACCACAGGGGAGCAGTAACCTCCACAGTCTTATTTCCATTTGTCCCTTTGTTATTATAAGCTCTTTAGTGAGTGAGTTGAAATAGAGTTCACATTAAGCATGAGATTTAGTAACTGTGTTGATTGTATGTGCTGTTTGTTTGTAACACAAGAAGCACAGAGGCCCCCTAACATCTACTAATCGTAAACATGTTGTAATAATGTGGTTAAAACATTATTGTTATTGTTGGTATTACAGATGTTATGGTTGCTGCTATGCTTTCTATTTCTGACATGTCCAGTTCAAGTCAATTTATTCATCTCCTGTCAAGAAACCCCTGACCCACTTCCATGAAAGCTATTTTTAGCCACCATTGTTGGGTTAAAACAAAAACGACCACGAATTTACAAGAATGGACATCGGTGAAGAGTGCGTTTGTCGGTGTCTGTACCCCTGTAGTACGCACATATGTGAAATTCATCAGTGGGCCTGCTGTCTCACACTACACAAACATGGGCCGTAAACATAACGTGGAGAGCAGAGCATCCCAAACTCAGATGCTCCTGGAATGCTAACATGGTGGTGTTAGATTTCCCAGCTACCATTGCTTCCTCCTGGGTTGAACAGCTACAGTTTCTTTTAGTTCAGAGGTCAACAATTGATGAAATGTGACTGCCGGGCCTGGCATATATCCAGCTTTTAGTTCAGCACAGGGTGATCTGAAGCCTTAGCTTGGTACTGTAAAAGTGGTAGAAAGTGCCTGTTTAGAAACTGAGGGTGTCAGATTCCTGCTGGGAGGCTGTCATCTGCAGACACACTAAGCCAAAGCACGCAGACTTTACATCCACACAGATCCTAATAACATAAGGACATATGTGTGTGTTTTTAAAAGGACAATATGTGCTTAGTTTTTTACAGATATTTTCTCTGCTAACACCCGTCTGACAGCATGGCGCTGCTGGAGATGAGCCTGAAATTGTGGATGTAATGGAATGGAATGATTTGGAGCAGTGCCCAAGCCTCTTAAAATGCTAACCAAGTCATTACACTGGAAGAAAAAGGCTTTCCTCACTACTAAAAGTGAAATAAATGTTAGGAAGAAAATGTATCTGAGGATGCAAATCAAACAAGGTGCCCTTTATTATCAAGTATTATAAAAGTCCCTTTTGTTTCAGCAATAGGAAACATTAGCTACTCTACATAGGTGGTCCAATTCGAACCAAATGACATTTTCTTTGTACAACTAAAAAGTGTAGAGAAGCCTCAGAATGTTCTTTAGGAACTAATATGAATATGAAAAGCTGTCGTTCTACGCTTTGTCAGTGGGACAAAGGACATGGCTGTGGATCTGGGAGACAAGCCCTCATCTGGCTAAGCTCTCACTGCCTCTGTCCAGAACTCCATGCATTCCTCTGTTAATTTCCCCTCAGTGGGCAGGAACTTTCCCTGCCAGGGACTTCTCTTACCTCCGGTCTATCCACAGCTGCTGCCTGTGTTTGGACAACCTGGGACAGGAAGTACTAGTGAAAAGTTCTTCCTGTAAACCTCTGGGATCCTGGGTCATGAGGCCCATAGTGAAAGCTACGCTATGCAAAGACCTGGAAACTACACAAACAATAACAATAATTCACCTGGCTTAAATCTGCAGTAACTGCTATATGACGGCACTTTGACGGTTTGGCCGTGACCTTTCTATATAAGGAGGCCCTGCCCACCTCATTTAAGTGTTAATGGAGCACCATGTAACAAATGTTTGGGGCGGCAGTGGTGTTAAAACATGCCGGGGTCAGTGTCTATCCCATGGCAACCACTAGGATGCAGCCTCCTGGGAAAGCAGACATTCCGCAGAGCGCAGCTCTACAACAGCCTGGTTACAAAAACACCACAAGTCTTGACATGCACCCCATTCCAGAGAAAGAACGCCAAAAATCTATTGGAAACACACACTCTACACACCTTCAAACTATGAAAATGAAGCAGATTAGCAAAGATCATATATAAAGCCTGGGGATTCTGTTAATACAAATAAACTGATAATATTGCCTATATTGTATGCAACAGGCTTAATAACATGTCTAAACAAGTCTGATTAAATGACATCTCAAGTGAGAACGTCTCATTACACAAATGGGTATTTCCTTGTAATTCTGTGCAGTTAGGGTCATAAATAACAAGTAACCCATTCCAAACTTTAGAAGCACCACAGGTTAAATTTACTTAGAGACACATCTTTCCCTCTGAACAGATCTCTTCTGACAGGGTTATAAACCTAAGATTTCTGACAATGGATGATTAACAAGTATCACAGTTATTCTAGTTAAGAAGGGGAAAAAATCCTAACCCGAAGTCTTTAGGTCTATGATAGCTCAAAGTAATGGCTATAAATTTACTGACATTTAAGTTATGCAAACCAAATCAAATGTCATACACAATAACAGTAGATCCCCCCACCCCCACCCCCAGCTGCAATGTTGTCAATAATCTTACAACTGATGTTTGTAAAGCTCAGGTGCCCACAGGCTACAGAGACTTTTCAAATCCACACACCACCAGTTAATTCATTTCCTACAAAGCCTAGCCAATAATTTCCCAGAGCTACCGTTGCCAAACAATGATTACTCAAGTCAGAATAGATGACACAATGGGCCCATCAGTCCACCCACAGATCTGCGAAGGAGAGACGGGACCTACCGTGACTGCATGACATCTCTGAATTGGATTTCCGATTAGAAGGGTTTAATGTAATTATCTTGAGTACACTGTGCAGTCTGCACTAAGTAACACAGTGATACATCACCTCGAGATTCACCGTAACACTTGTCTCTCCAACGAAGGTGCCTGGCACTTACTTCCCAAGGGAGCAATATTGTGTTTGACAGACAGTCAACCTGCATGTGATCAGTATTCAAATAAGCCTGGAGAGTAACCACTTGCAGCTTCTTGACAGCTGGTACTTAGCTTGGCAATAACTTTTATTTTAGCACACATAAAAGTCTATGCAGCCTGAATGAGCCGACTAAGGCTCCTTTAAACAACCTTTCATGGAAGGTTCTAATTCTGCACAGAGCACAAAGGTTGCCTTAACTATGTGTATTATGAAAAAATATACAGATTCATAGTAGTAAATTCTAACCCCAGGGAAATTCAATAGTGCTGTGGTGATAAGCTAGTGTACGGAGCATTATAAGTCTGATAACATCTGCATGGCAAAATGAAAACCAGGCCTTATCAGATTCATTACATGCTTCTTTTATTTAGTATGGTCCTGGAGATCAGAGAGTGCACAAACTTAGAAAGAGGGTAGATTATTCTAAAACTAACCCCAGCTGCAGCTTTATGATCACTGTGTGCACTACAGGTTAAAGGACCAATATCTTCCATGTATTCTTAAGTGAAATAGCACCTAAAAACAGGTTTGGAAAATGCACATTTGCACAATGAAAGACTACAATAGGTCTGAAAATCAAGAGGTGGCAAGGATGACAAGCATATGACAGGTATATGGCCTTCTACTGTGGAGTAAAATGGGGTTTTTAGACACACAGGAATGAAGTTAATATGCAGAAGACCCAAACAGAGAAGTTACCAGTCGCAACCAGACTGATAGGTTGTGTGCAGATGTGAAAATCCACATCAAATATTGTTACTGCCTCCATGACTTCCGCTTGTGGGACCATGGATCAGATGAAATACCTCAGGTTTACACTACACAGCTAAAGTAAGGTGGGAAATGATGCAGTTTACAGGATAATCCATTTGTTTTTTAATGAAAACATGGGCTGAAATATGGCTCCATTGAATAGTTTTGTTGCCTAGCAGGAGGTCTGTGCACATTACAGTAAGCTGGCAGGAACACAAGGCTGGAGCTAACAAAGAAGCATGCCACCGAGCTGCACTGGTATGAGCAGGGGAAGCATTAGTCTGTGGTAACTAGCTAAACGTGTTTACAGTCCACTAACTAGAATCACAAGCCCGAATGAGTGGACCATAGGACACACTTTGACACACTCGACTCTCCTGACCTGCCTGGTTCGACCCCCCAGCCCCCCTCCCTCGTCCCTTCCTACCTGAGCAGACTGGAGAGCGGATGAGAGGAGGCTCCGTGGCCGCCGCTGTTGCCACTTCCACCGGTCCCAGAAGATCCGCCGCCGGTGCCGGTGGACTGTCGCTTCCCGGATAAAAGCTTCTCCACGGCGGCTAGGTTCCCCGTGCGCGCCGCTTCGAGCAGCTCCTGCTCCTTCCCCATCGCGGATCCCAGACAAATCGGAGGAGGCGCGGGGAAGAGAGGGAAAGCAAAGGGGGTTTGGAGGTGGAAGTGAAATTCCAAAGCGGTTCCTTGTTTCGCGGTCCCGGTGCTGTGGTGGGGTCCTAGAGCTCCCTCCGCCGCTGGATCCGTCCGTCCCGACCCGCGGCGCCGCTGGTTGGTGCTGCTTTACGGGAGAAAAGTTTCGTTCAGCAGCACCGAGCAAACTTCCTCTGACCAGTCCCCGGAGCCTCGTCCGTCACTTCCTCGAAACTGCCCTTTCTTTCTGCGGCTCCAATCCGAAACCCTTCACACACACACTGAGCCCTGAGCTCCCCCCGCCCTGGCCTAAGACACGACGAGGTGGATGGGTATAAACAAGATGGTGCCTCGGTCACTATTACTGCGTTAAAGCTCAATGAAAGAGGTATCAAACCCATCCGGTGTTTACTCAGACTGTCCTGAATGTCCTCACATCTTTTCACAATCTACACTTTTGAATGAATCAGTACTGGCAGTCACTTATTCACACTGTTCACTATCACTGTACTCACATATTTTAGTACCGGTCATGGTTCACTAAAACCTGGAATTTGTTTTTACAGTTTTCTAAAACTGACAGATAATGGGTTTGGCTGACCTACACATTGTCATTCAGATTTTTTCAACTTCCTAAACTGAGAATAAAAAAACAGTCATATTACTGTTTTTTTTATCTAGGTTTAGGAAGTTGAAAAGAGACTAGCAGTTAGTTTGAGCCAGTCCACAGCTTTGTAAGTATGGATAAATCATTGATTTTCATTACAAATACTTTTTTTTAGAAACGGTCAAATACCGATTTAAATTGATAATGTGAATATAATCACATTACTCTTTCAATCTCCATAACTTTTTGCATCACTTTAGACCAAATGTAGGCTTCTTGTATACTTTAATTGAATCAGTATTATCAAAAATATTAATAATGCGTTGTAATAAACATTCATTAATGTATTATACACTCAAAAACATGGCATTTGTTTAAGCTTTTGTAAAGCTGAGAGATATGTTGTTAGACTGATCAACATATTATCATATTCCTCTATCTATCTATCTATCTATCTATCTATCTATCTATCTATCTATCTATCTATCTATCTATCTATCTATCTAT
>JAQQZY010000027.1:12447776-12460944 GCA_030068375.1 Ostorhinchus rueppellii | reverse complement strand
GGTAGTTTAAGGAATGTGAAGGTACTCACTGCATCAGTTACAGTTAGATAACTGGGTTACGGTTAGATAATGTTATGTTGTACATGCCAAAAGCTTGCTGCCAGCTGAAATATATTAGTCAGTGCATTACTGGATAGCCGGATAGGATAGTTCATGCCTTCTTGCTTAACTAAGCTTTTTTTGGGCCAGGCTATATATACACACTACAAGAATAAGATAAGGTAGCTAGTGTATTAAGGTATGACTTTTGCTGATATGCAGAGAAAAACTGCATTTTTAAACATTTTTACTGCATATATTTCTATGAGAAATGTTATTTACCATATCCTGAGACACATCCTCAATACTCTGAGACAGGGAGCTGCTCAGGTCAGCTGATGAACCTCCCTCCGTCCCCGGGGCTGGACTGCCTCGACTGCCCATAGTGACCGGAGTGTTGTTTGGACGCATGGACTCCACGCCTGACTCTGATAAATACAACATGAAGTTAGAAGTGTGAACTGGAAAGAACTTCATTAATTTAGAGTCAGTATTTTAAGCACCTGAGTCCATGAGCACAACAAAATTGTCACTGGTGTCACTATCCACAGAGAGATTTTCATCAGGCAGGCTGCCATCCAAGATAGCACTATCAAAGGAATGCTGGGAAGGCGACTGCTTCATGGATTGGTGACGCAGGCTGGCAGTCAGAGAGGGGGAGGACTCTTCTGACCGCTGGACCTGTTCCCTGTACACACACACACACACACACACACACACACACACACACACACACAAAGTGTTATTAAGAGACAGCAAGTAACAGCATGTGGTGCACAGTATGGACGCCAGACTCTAACCCTATTATGCTGCCAACAGCACAGCAGGAGGGATTTAACACTTACTTAGCTGGGCTGAACAATTTGCTCATCCCTGAGCCACGACTCAGCATACTGAAGGCATCTTTTGTAATAGAAAACGCCCCTTTGGTCAGGTCCAGTGAGGCACTAATGGCATCTTTGGTCACATCCTTGGTGACATTAATGGCGCTTGACAGCTCCCCCTCCAAGCTAAAGGTGGATGGCTCTCGAGAGAGGACAGGAGACTGTCCGGGTGAGAGCGGGGGCGAGAGGACGGGAGTGTCTACCTGCGCTGTCAGCCCACCGTCCTCCAGCACATCCTCCACTGCTTCACATGCCTCCTCCACCATCCCCTCTTGATCATCCTGATCCTGATCATACTCAGTGCCACCCGTGTTAATGGAAGAGATGCCGTTTTCTAAGCCGCTGTCCTCCAATACACCATCAGTAGCATGATGAGTTGGAGAAATGTCAGAGTCCGTCATGCTTGGGCTGTCTGTCTCTGGAGTGTGGGGGACTTCTTCCTCTGGTTCTGTGCTGACTGGAGGCAACAGTAGTCCCAGTTCAGCTGAATCCAATAGCAGGGCCAAACACGCCGTGGCAGGATTTGTTTTGTGGTCTTGAACCTTCTTAACTTCTCGTGTATCCCGTCCCAACTCTGCAACCAAGCGGGCCATGGCATCCTTCATCCTCAGCAGAGCGACGTATTGATAGTGGTTTAGCCACATCTTCAGCGGAGTGATGGCATGGGCTAGAATGTGAACAGAGGCAAGGGTCCCCTCCTCCTGGTCGGGTGCCTGCTCCAAGGACGACTGGTGTGCTCTGTTAGAACTACAGGGGGAAGATGGTGATCCACAATTAAAGGCAGAGGGCTGGCACATCCACACAGACATAGCAAAGGGTTCAATAAAGGGCTGGGTCCTGCCTTTAGGGAATCTGCGGGCTCCATCAAACCCTAGTGTAACACGGGACAAACTGAGAGACCAGACATCCTGAGACCTCAGCTGCTTTTTACCCAAAGGCTGAGGCTCTGTCTCTTGAGAATACTGGAGGAAGGTGGAGGGAAGTGGGTGAAAGGCACTCTGGTCTCTGGGGTAAGGGCAGGGTGGTCTGGGCTGAAAGAAACGGCAGGAGGAGAAGTTGTTGTAGGTGCTGTTGAGGTCAGCTCTGGTGGCATGAGGACAGTGCCGAGTGTTGCTCAGAACCATTTGAGGAACAGTAATGGAGAGGGACTGTGGACGCTCTGGATGGTCCAAAATAGAAGAATCTAAAGGAATTATTAGCTGTAGAAGTAAAGAAAATAACAAGTGTGAAACTTCAGGCTTTCTTCGATTCATGTATTTAATATATATTTAACATTTGCAAAGACATTTTTTTCTCTTGCAAAACAAAGTGATTTTCTTTCAAATACTATACAACAGGGGGGCCCAATCCTGGTCCTCGTGAGCTACTATCCTGCATGTTTTAGATGTGTCCCTCTTCTAACACACCTGATTCAAATGATGAGCCTATCATCAAGCCCTGCAGAAGCCTGATAACGACCGTCAGGTGTGCTGGAAAATGCAAACATCTAAAACATGCAGGATAGTAGCTCTCGAGGACCAAGATTGGGCACCCCTGCTATACAAGGACCTAAAAAGAAACCACTGATGTGTAGCAAAAAAATTGCCTCCATTAACCTTAAGTTGGGATGCATCCATACGGATATCTACGTGCTCCTCTGCCTTGCTGCTGTCTTGCAAATGATAGAAAGCTTTAACTTGATCCAGGGTATGTAGCAGGCCCCTCGAAAACAGATTGATCCACAGCACACTGGCTGGGTCCACACACAGCTGGAGGCTGTTCATCTGGGCATACAAGTTTGACGTGGGCACTGAAACAAACAAACAAAAATGACAGAATGTCAGAGATGAGGTCAAAGGAAATAGTTTGTGTATGAAATCAAATAAGAGAAACAAAAACCAGCGAAAACAAATACTTACAAGTCAGCCAATAAATAACATCATCTTTACAAGTAATGAATATAACTTAACAACAGAGAACATAGATCGTGTGTATCCTTGCTAGTATGTTATGTGTAGTAGGTCACTGAGCTGGACCCACACCATGGAAGTAAGAGAGTACTGTGACTAAATTGTTTTAAGATATTCAAGTGCAGCATGTGAATGAAAACTGTTTTGGTTTGCTGTAAACAACAACACACGAACATCAAATTTTACAACTCATTTTGAACCACAGTAAAACTATAAGGTTAAAGCCTGGTCTGGTACCTGATACACTGGGGTTGTCAGGAAAGTAGTATTCAGTAAACTGCAGATGGATCGCAGGTACATTGTCGGGCAAATGTACAGCTTTACGGTTACAAGATATTAAAGACTGGGTCTTCTTGTTTTGACGGCCTCGTGTTGACACCTGAAAGTATAGGCAGAGAAGTTAGTACAGTAAATGAAACTATTCTATATGGGTGCTTCTATGAAACTGGGTTCATTTTGGTACCTGGCACTTTGACAGCTTTTTTAGCCCCAATAATAAAAGAGAAATTTTGACATATTTTCCCCCAGGAAGTACCTCATGATGACCTCGGATAAATACAAAAAAAATTATACTCTTGCTCTGAGCCATCCCAAAATTAATGAATTTTTAATAAAATATTGTGGCCAAAAACAGGACCAAAATTGAGACAGGAAAAGCTACACAGGTGTCAGTACATTTTATCTGGAAACTTGAAATGGTCTTATATACCACTATAAGTAAAGACACTGTGTTAAATTTGTCAATCCTAGTGGTTTTTCTAATCTAAACATTCAGGTTTTTCATGAATTTGCAGTCTCATCCCAGGTTTTGCATGTAACTCATCGTGTCCACTCACATTACACACAGAGCCTGCCTATTTAAAAACAAATCAATCACAAGTGATTTTCCAACAGTGGTCATTTTTGTGAAACACTGCCTTGCATAATTAGTTTGAGTCCTAAAACTGTACCTGTGAGAGAATAAAAAGATATTAGAAAAAATTATATTGTAAAAAAAAAATTGTCTTCACGTCCTTTATACTGTGTTACACATGGATTTTTGTATAAAAAAATATTTAAAAAATTAAAAAATATGTTTTATCTGGAAAATAGTTTCTCTTTTATCCTAGTAAATGATTATTTTTAAAATACACTCAAAGTGCTTCCAAACTTGCTTCATAACATTAGCCTACATCTGGTTTGAACGTTTAGCCCCCATGTCCTGTTTTTAGGGACCAGTTTCATAGACGCACTCATATATGAATGTATTTATTGATGTTACAGAAAACAGAAGTAAACCATATGTGTGAATGTGAATAACTTCCTGTCACAAACTAAAGGTGGAGACCCAGACATGAGTAAAATTTCCTGTGTCTCCAGGACCGTTACATGGGGAACTACATGTACACTGAACCTTAAATAATTCAATGACAGTTTTGTTCTTGGGTACAAAAGAAAATCTTTCAAGTGAAAATGCAGAAACAGGTGGAGAGTGTAATGAGAAAAGGCTGGGGTTTTCCCTGTCACACATGAAGTGTACTGGAGTTATCAGTGACAAATGCACAATCATGTGACTTCTACTGATGCAGTGAAGTGATATCAGGAATATTCGAACTCCTGGAGGTATCACTTTCCTCAAGGCCTGTGGTTTTCACCACATCAGTGACTTCACAGGTACATTTACCATAGTTTTCCAACAGGGCATTTTGTTTCACAACATGTATATGAGTAGCCATCTGATCAAACCTATCAGTCTGCTGGTATAAACAGGCTTTTGTTCCCTCCGTAGGACAGATATCCCCCACACTGCTAATCTGTCACACACCTCTAGTTTAAATTAACTGAAAGTGAAGAACAGGCTGTAACTCATGACACTAATACTGACTGGATCACCATGGGGCTGAGATTTTAATGCAGAAAGGCTTCTTCTTAAAAAAAACCAAAAAAAAAAAAAAACCTGGTCACTCTAAATCTCTCTGGATACAGATCAGTATTTTTTTTATTTTTTTTATGATGAATGATTTCATGATTTTGATTTGGTTTTATCACTTATGATGCCATACTTACGTTACACAAACTAGGGATTCTACTTTCATGTCATGTTTCATGTTCTTTCAGGGCTTTTGTCACTGCCATGTAAATAGTCATGTCATGAATACACTTGTGCTCACAAGTTTACATACCCTGACAGAATCCATATGGGACAGTCTTGGATGTTCCAACATGATAACCCAAAACACAAGGCCAAGTCCACCCGTCATTGACTACAGCAGAGAATAGTGAAGGTGAAGGAGTGGCCATCTCTGTCTGCTGACCTAAATATCCTTGAGCCACTTTGGGGAGGTGTCAAACATGCAGTTCATGCAAGAAAACACAAAATCTTAAAGGAACTGAAGGTGTTTTACTAAGAAGAATGAGCAGCTTTAGCATCTGAGACAATAAAGAGCCTCATCCACAAAGGACTTCAAGACAGAGGATGAAGAACTAGGATATATCAACTTCTGATCAGGCTCATTTGGATAGTTTCTGTTGTCAGTATGACAAACAAACACATTTGTTTGACAATAAATGGCTTCATCCAACCACAAGCCACGAGTGAAAGAAAAGTTTTTGTATTATCATTCATATTCTCTGAAAAATGGCCACAGAATCACAACTTCTGCTAGTGTATGTAAACTTATGAGCACAACTGTATATTCTAATGTAGGGGGGCTGAGGATTACATCTGAAATATCATTTTATGTACAGTTTCTTTAAGACAATGGTACAGATGATATAATTGTAGTATCATTCCAATACTGTTAATGCAGCAATTTGCTTTTTGTAAACTCTTCACTGCAATAAAACAGACTGTTAATGAGAGCAGCTTCAAAAATCCCTGCTATAATTAACAGGACTCAGCACCTTTCAGTGAAACTGCGTGTTTGCTTCTACTGAGGAACTGAAACCTCTCAGCCCTTTTTACTGGAGAGTGCAGCTTCTGTTAAGCAGGTAAATCGAATCAGCTGACGATGAAAGCTTGCCTGGTGAATGTCAACGTCATCCATCCTGATCACCACAGAGTTAGATCGCAGCCTCTTCAATGATGACCCAGGCGGAGCTGTGACAGAGTTCCTGCTGGATGTCTGCTCTTTGTCAGAGGACGTTAACTTGGGACTGGACTGTTTATCTAAAGTATGTGCACACAAATGAAAACACTGAGTGATGAGATACAACGGATGCTTTAAAAGAACAGAATGTTTTTTTCTATGTGTAACATGTATTACAGATGTACAGAAATACTCTGTGTTTTATTAAATCCAACGTACACTTGCCTACATCTAAACTGGGTCACAACATGGAAAGACAAAGGCTACTCAGACATCTCCACACATATCTGTATGTACTGTTACGAGGACAGAGATAAAATCCCAATAACAAAACCAATGTTTCCGTTTTAACCTGCATTCACACCTTGAACTGTCTTTGCAGGCGAGTCCTTGCTTGGTTGTGGAACCTCAGTGTGTGGCCCAGGGAACCCAGAAGCCTCTGCTCTTTTCTGGTACTCCTGCAGCAGTTTCCCTGCCCACTGGGCCTGCGCCTCCATGGCTCCACTGTGGCGCTCCCAATGTCGACATCCATCAGCTATAGTAAAAAAATGATCAAAAAGTATGTATAAATCAGCAGTCACTTTACACATGAATACCGTCAGAAGAAAAGCAGACCATCAGACTTAAATAAAAACAAAACTAGGTAGGGAAAACAATACAAAATATATAAAAGGAAGACTTTTTCCATTTACTCTTAAGGATGGGGGGGGGTTATTTAATCCTTTTGTGACTGTGACAAGAAAATTAACCATGAGGGCTCATTTAAGAAGACGACACGATATGTAATGGAAAGTTCCCCACTAATAGGAAACATGAGCTGGGATTAGGACGTCAGGTTAATTTTACCCTTCTCAGAATGTGTTATGTGTAATAGTAATTCATCACATGCATTTTTTGTGTTTCTATTTTGTAACACAGTGAAAATGTGAAGCTATCGTAAAAGCTATTTATAGACCTCGGTCAGCTCCAGAGGTGATGTTGGTATCCTGCATCATACACTTGGCCAGTGCCATTAGCCTGTGTGGAGCCATTACTCTGCTTGAATAGTAATCCATCTAACATTTAGTCCTGAATGACTAATGTGGTTAGAGTGGAAGCTGTGTAGAGCCTCAGGGTAAATTTCACTTAAAATTATGGTCAGAGAAAGGACCGGTTGCCACACTTACCGGGTCTGTGGACAGGATAGTAGTCAAAGCCAAGCTTCTTAAAGGTTAACTGCATGGCACCCTGTAAGCCTGGTGGGGGAGGCTCATCTGTGCAGTATCACATGATAGCAGTTCAAAACCAGCTACAGAGGAATTATCCTTCAAACACTTAACAATACAGTGGATTTTAGAGATTATGCAGAGTACAGCCTTAGCTGTATGCTTATGTATTCCACACTTTTACTAATTCCTCACTGTTTTTACATCTGTGTGTGTGTGTGTGTGTGTGTGTGTGTCTATGCATGTATGCACTGTAGGGAACATGTGTTAGGTATATTATTTGCTGTATTGTTTTATGTAAAGCACTTTGAGCTGCTTTTTTTTGTATGAAAAGTGCTCTATAAATAAAGTTTGATTGATTGATTGATTGATTGATTGATATGTAGGAAACAAAACACAGACTGAGCACTGCATGCTGCACATTTTTAGGTGAGCTGAATAGCTAAATTACCATCATCCACTGAAGAACTATCGTTGCATATATGTAAGTCCAAGCGAGATATGAAGGTGTGATAAGATGACTCTTTGACATCAAACTGGTCAAAGTATTGACTAGTGTTGCTGGCACTGCCGGTCGAAGCAGGTGTGGGTTCAGTCCAGAGGGTGTGAAGCCCAGGAGAAGGAGGAGCAGTCTGCGATACACATTCAACAAAAATGACATCATCTTTACCTTTTAAGGATCTTTATACACAAATCATATAGGTAGTGAACATCAAAATAAACTCAACCTGAATGATACCCATATTTAGAAAATATTTTAAAACACATTAAAAGTCACTTGATGTAAATATTTCGATTTAACTATTAAGTCAGTATTTTACCACATAACTGTAATGAAAACATCAATAAGCAGCACCTGCATGGATTCAGCAGTCATGCTTTTCCTCTGCTGTGCAGACTTCTCCATGGCTTCGCTGAGAGATTTGGCATAATGGATGATGGCTTTGAGCTGAGAATCCGTCAGCACCCATAACAGATCATCCAGAATGAAGAACAGTTTGGATGCCAGCACGTTACAGTCCTTTATCTAAACAGAACACAGAGAATTAAAGGCTTACAATAACACAATACCTTTTAAATGAGTTTCCATTTGTAGTCTTTAGCTACTTAACAACAAATTAAATACAATAAAATGCTTTAAAAGACAGGCTTACTCTGCGCTTCAGTGCTATTCGAATGCGTCCCTGGTTGGTGATTAGACGTAATGGTGTATTCCCAAGGTCCTGATCATCACTCTCAATGGCATCAGCCTCGATTCGTAAACTCTGCCAGTTTATTTCTTTAAATGTCAACACCTGAGTATGATAACGAGTGCAATAAATAAACCATTACATTATCCATGATTAAACACAAAGACAAATCCACTAGGCAGACAAATGTTACGATCTATTGGTAATAGAAGGATCTCCTTCTAATGGTGGGTGATGAATATTTGGCTTGTCCGCTGGAATTATCGATTTTGAGGGAAAATATTAGTTTACTGCTAGACTGATTTTCATTTCCAGAAGTATTGATCTGAGCTTGACATGAAGTTCGATAGTTATCCAGTTTCTGGTAAAGTCAAAGAAAGTTTTTCTGGCAATGTTTATTGAGATGAAGAGGGGAATGGCATCATTTGATTACTTGTCCATCACCTTTTTCCTGCTACAAACTCATTATTGGATCAGCCTTGAAAAAGTAGCCGACCTCTAAAATCAACACATCCTGTTCTTGCACTTTAATGACAGGTGACCAATACTTTTTTTGAGACATAAAGAAGAAGAAAATGCAAAATAATTTCTAAGAGAGTATTATATCCATATCCTTTAGGAAAATTCCAATGAAAGAGGTTGTCAATTTGAATATGGAGCCCCAAAAATTGTCTGAATATTTTGGCCATATTTTTACCTCTCCTCTCTTTGGGTCAGTAATCCGGGTATATCGGAGGTCACTGCGCTGCCATTTAGGGTTCAGGCTGTTCCCTTGTAGCTGCCAGAGCTCGAAGGACGCGTGAAAGGCACGAGCCTGCACCTTGATGGTGATGGAGTTGATTCTAACAGACATACCTTCCACCACTTTCTCCGCAAAACCATACTCACTGTAAAAGCAAATATTGATCATGTACACGGAATGTAAGGCAGAGTATTTAAGATCAGGTTCAACAACAGGTAAACTACTAGTTTTGTTCACATTTACCTCTGGCCTGCTGTAATTGCTATAGGAGAAGGGCCATTAGGTGGGCGTGGCTCTTCACATGTCCTCATTTCTACTTCCACCTTATCCAGGAACTGCACAAAACAAGAAACCATAATGTTCTAAATACAACCATATTTGTTTAAAGAGTGAAAACACCTACATTTACTAATGATAACAGAAAAGAGAAGAGTATCAGTGCAACTAAATATTACAAAACAGTGGAAACCACAGCTGGAGTCATGCCAAAGATATTTTCATTTTAAAGCAGCGGAACAAGCATTGAGAATTCTGCAGGAACTCCACAGAAGGATGCAAAGAAAATTCTTACCAAGCAGATAGGACTCGTTTTCAACTTTGTCCATTGTATCTGGAAAAAAAGGACAGCAACATCAGCAGAGTAAGTCAAACCACTTCTAGCAGCATTCTGCCCTGTTTATCGCACACAAGGCAAAAAAACACAACCTCTCACAACATACATGAGGGTTCAAAGAATCAGTCTGTTACTGCTGTGAAAAGGTAAAAATAAAAAATAAAAATAAAAATACAGAGGTCAGAGACTAAATATATTTAATGCTATAAATGATATTAAAGGTTTTCTTGGTATTGCCTCTAAGTCTTGGCTGCATTATGAATTAAATGAAGCACTGAAGAGATTTAAGGTCAATGAACTTACTAAAAAATACAGATTAATTGCTTCTCTTATTTTACAACTATTATTCCATTAATATTTTTATTCCATTTTCTTTTTTTCCACATTTTCATGCATAGAACATTGCATTATTGTGGAGCTATGACAAATGCACGCAAGTATGAAAATGTTTTGGAACATTTTCAGAGCGAATTCTTTGAGTATGTGTCCATATTTGTGAAAACAAAAAACACATAAGAACAAAACAGGTAACAGCACTGACTCAAACGTTAAAAATACCATCCTCAACATAATGTACACGACAGTAAAAAACAACCGCTAAGAATTCTGCACCGATGTCAAGAGCAATGTAAAACTATTCAATAAGTAATTGATTTTCACCCTTACTGGTAGTTTCATAAGAGGTGATCCACAGAACAGGACTAGAAACTTTATTTTACTTCAAAAATGCAATCAATGACCTGGCAAGAAAAAGTGGGTTAGTCTTAGTGGAGAAATATTTTTGACATTGCCACAAGCATCTAAAAAAAGAGAAAATGGATCCACAAACACACTAAATTAAGCGTCAGCAGCACTTGCCAAAAAAGTTTTCACTCGAGAGTCAGCAGTCATTGTGTTACTGATGGTAACACCAGTGACCACAATGTTTACAGAAATTCTGCACCTTTTCAGCCCTCAGTATAAAGAAAAGATAATAGAACAGAATATTATTATTAGCATAAGATTTAAAAGTTTTTTTTTTTTACCTTCACATGTTTTGATACTACTGCAGACCACAGTCAAAACATGTAAAAGTAAAATAAAATTCTTACACCACATGCTTTGTCTTAAAAAGGAACAGTTAAACAGGAGACATAGAATTATTATTATCTGGGTAAATGTCTAAAATTGTTAGTGCAATAATTGTAAATTGAGGTTTTAGAAAACACAAACCTGTCAAACAGACAGCTCAATGTACAGTACACCTGCCAGTATATCTCTTGGGATCAGTCTAGCCTCTGGCCTTTTCTGTTCCCCTGAATTATGTACTTTCTTGTTATTATATACGACCAGAAATGGTCTGAAGGCTCATAGTGTTCTCAGCAGTGCCTGCAAAACTTATCTCTGTGGGACTGTCGCTGCTCATTTCCTCTCGGATGCTACACACTCTGAATATTAAAATCCCAGCACTTTGACATGAATACATAGAATATTGTTCTGTCGCTTGAAAATGAAAAAGAAAACGACATGAATGATGATTCCAGCTTTTTGTTCTCTTAGAAAACAGGTAAACAGCTTGGTCTTTCAGAGCAGCTTTACAATCTGGTTTGACAAGTCAGTGACATACCCTTATGGCAGCTTTGTTACAGTAGACCCGGGTGACAGCCAGCCATGTAGGCAAGTCAAGCATGTTCTGCAGAACCTCTTCATCCAGCTCAAGGTTGGACAGATGTCCCTCCCCTTTCAGGGTGCTCAGGTTGATCTTGTCGGGGGACAGGTTCTTGGTAAACCTAAGAGTAAATAAAGTAGAAGTAATGAAGAAGATTAACATATTGTTTTACAGTAAAAAAAAAAACCAAACAAACAACAACAACCTTGGAGTACCAAGTACTCCAACCAAGTACTCTTCATCTGATGTTAAAGAGAGTATATGTCTCTGGTCATCTGAGAGACATATGCAGCTTGGCCAAGACTTTTTTTGCAAGTGATGCAAGTGAATGAGTCATCGCAAAAAACACAGAGGTCTCTTTGGTACATTTAGGCAGCTGACTGTATTCCCTTTTAGGTTAACTTTTCTGAGGGTGCTCCATTAGCCAGGAATAGTCTACAAGCCAACATGGGGTAAAAAATACAAGAGAGAAATAAAACCCACTCAAGTATTTTAACTTTATTTACATCACATGACTGAACATGCCTGATGAATTAATTTGACATTTCAGACATTACCGTCACCAAGACTCCAAGCTGTAGAGTAAAGGTCAAGCTACAAAGTGTGGCTTATAATCAGACATGTCTCAAAACCTTTTGCTCAAATGCCATGCTATAATAACAAACCTGCTGGTAAAAGCTTAAACTTCCCTTACACACTGAACAACAGATCAACAGTTCCACACCTTTGGAATTAGAAAAAATCTGGGTGGTAGCATTCATGATTCATGAATGCTGAAGTTCATGTCACCAGTTCAATACAACTTTGATGTGTCTGTACAACATTTAGTCAACTGCCATCTGAACAGGAAAGTTGTAATATACACAGATCTGATCTGGAAGAGGTGATTATGAATCCATCATTAGAGCCAATAGTGGTGCTATGGTTTATTAGACTAGCAATAGAGGCTAAATGCAAAGATTAGAGTGGGTCAGAGACGACAGAAATTCCAGGGCCCAAGACAAGAAAGAAGTCATTGTGCAAACGCGACAAGAAACACTAGTGTTTGGTTTTACATTGAAATATTACAACACTACAGTATTCTGAAACAACTGACACGGAGGGAGCACCTTGATCAGGACCATTTAAAACTGACAATTACTGAGTGTTAGTTCATTGGGTTAGAGGCCATACTATGGGTCACACCACTGAGGTCTATACGACTATCTAGATCTTGGTGCATCTTATCTGATGACTCAGAAGCAAAGACACTTTGAGAAAAAAATAACAGCCTGACAAAAAGCCTCTTATCGAACAAACAGCTCTTACTGAGACAAAATGTCAACTGTAACTTAAATATTCCATTGATCTCTTCTGTAATCCAGAAGGCAGCAGTGTCAAACTAAGAGCAATAATAAATATTAAGAGTGAGCTCTGGCTATGCTTTCTGAACAGAAGGGTTAAAGCTTGGTAGTCAAGGCAAATCTGTGGAAGGTGATGATTATTCAATAGGATATAAAAAAAAATATAGCATAGCATATAGTATTATATATATAGTATTTTAATGTAAATATGTAATAACTGGTTCCAAGAGAGACTGTGATTGGATTTAGGTCAGACAGTGCTGTTGACCATTGTGACAGTTCACATCAACTACCATATACACACACAATGTAAAAACAGTCAGCAGTAGTATTTTAATAAAAGTAAATACAATAAAAATAAAAAAAATAAGAATAAAACCTCAGCACATAACTGTCACTAACTCAAAAGCAGAAAGATAGATAGATAGATAGATAGATAGATAGATAGATAGATAGATAGATAGATAGATAGATAGATAGATAGATA
>JAQQZY010000027.1:12361649-12381668 GCA_030068375.1 Ostorhinchus rueppellii | reverse complement strand
ATAACTCAAAAAGTTATGGATGGATTTTGATGAAATTTTCAGGGTATGTCCACTCTGGGTCAAGGAAGAAATTATTAAATTTTGGAGGTGTTTTGAATCACCGTCTGAATAAGGAACTTTTTAAAGGATTCTTTATCATTGAGATACGGCATGGTGGCACAGTTACATGACGTCATTCACCGCCATCTAGTGGAGGAAAGTAAAAACACTACCTTTTTAAAAACAAAAACAAACTTGGCAGAGGTCTGCGCTCTGAGTGCTTTTCTAGTTTGCTTTTTTATTTTCCTTCCTGTGATTTGGTGGAGATGTGTGCCGGGGGAGTGAGGATTTGGTCCACTTGTTTCCGTGTTGGATTTTTGTATCATATGACGGAACTATGTCCTTTTCTTTATGTTAAATAACAAAAATCAATAAACAGAAGTGAAAAAAAAAAATGCGGTTCCACAAAACTCATAAAGACAGAATATCATGGGAAGCCTCATACACTTTATGAAGTTTCCTTTGGCAAAGCAAATTTGTCTAGCACCAAAAGAACCCAGACTACCATTCTGCTGTCAGGATGCTGGACAAAACAAGTTTAAAAAAAAAAAAAAAACTTTGTAGATGTAAACATAATATAATTTTTACTTTTTCACTGTTATTATTTGACTGGTCCAACCCACTTGAGGTCATGTTAGGGCAGGGGTGTCAGTCAAACTCATTTTCTTTCAGGGGCCTCATTCAGCCCCAATTGACTTCAAGTGCGCCGGACCTGTAAAATAATAGCATAATAACTTATAAATAATGACAATTCCAAATTTTTGTCTTTGTTGTAGTGCAAAAAGCCCCATTAAATTATGAGAATACTTACTTTTATAAACGTTCCAAACAAAAAAAGATGTGAATAATCTGAAAAAAACTGAAATATCTGAAAAATAAATGCAATTTTACCAATATTATGCCTCAACTTATAATTTCTACATGTGTATTATGAATCAGATCTACAAAAACTCTAAATATCTACTTAGTCACAGGCAGAAAATTGTTAAAATCGTGCTTAATTTTCTTGGTTGTTTATATTCAGGTTATTCACCTTCAATTGTTATTTTTTTCACTAAAACAAAGATAAAAATGTGAAGTTGGCATAATGTCATATTTTATTCACATCAAACCAAGAAGAAAATATGGAGTCATTATTTTTTGTAGATTATTATGCTATTATTTTGTTTGAAATCATATTGGTTTGTATGTGGACCCTGAACTAAAATGAGTTCAACAGCCTTTTCATCCCATTTCATCCCACGGGCTGGATTGGAACCTTTGGGGGGCCGCACTTGGCCCCAGGGCTGCATGTTTGACACCCCTGCGTTAGGGGGAATATAGCCCCTGAACTAAAATGAGTTTGACACCCCTGGTCTAGAGCAACAAAACTGTTTCTATGTCCAGTTGCTAAAGTTTAAGTTGCAGAATTTGTCCAAGAAAGTTAATTTGTCCCGCACAGCTTTTGTTTGTTTAGTGTTTTCAAATACATGATAGTTAAACAGTACATGATAGTTAGACAGTTTTAGTTAAAGAGGTAAAATATGAGAAAATCTTTCCTATGTGGTTCCTTTACGTTCCATTATAGCACCATGTTCTAAGTTGCTTTTATTCTTAGAAAACATTTACCTGGGGGAGACGTTTGTGTGTGCTATTTAGAAAGTGCACAGCTGAGTCATGGTCGGACCACTGTGACAGCTGTGTGCTGTATGAGTCATTCCAAAAACATCCTAAATAGGCTATTCATAATCCTAAGTATGTATGAAAATCACAGATTCATCCCATAGTGCTTAAAAACTCAGATATTTAGTGACATCTAGTGGTAAAAAGCTAACAGAACAAAAACAGTCAACCTGAAATGTTCATTTTTATTGTATCGTCTAGTGAGAATATGATTTTTTCATTCACATATCTGATAAAACACCCCTATAAACATTTTGCCATTTGGTCATTTTAATTCTGTTCATTATTGACCAGAGAACAGAGAATAAAGTCATAAATGAGGAAAAAAAAGTCATTATAAATGAGAATAAATTCATTATTAATGAGAATAAAATCATGATAAATGATTAAAAACTCATACATGTGAATAAAGTCATTATAAATTAGACTAAAGTCATAAATGAGAAAAAAGTCATTATAAATGAGAATAAAGTCATTATTAATGAAAAAAGTCATAAATGCGAATAATCATTATAAATGAGAAAAAAGTAATTATTAATGAGAATAAAGTCATTATTAATGAGAAGTCATTATAAATGAGATTAAAGTCATTATTAATGAGAATAAAGTCATTATTAATGCAAATAAAATCAATATAAATGAGATCATTATAAATGAGAATAAAGCCATTATTAATGGAAAAAGTCAGTATAAATGAGAATAAAGTCATTTTAAATGAGAATAAAGTCATTAATGAGAAAAAGTTATTATACATGAGAATAAAGTCATTAATGAAAAAAGTCATTTTACATGAGAATAAAGTCATTATTAATGAAAAAAGTCATTATAAATGAGATAAAAGTCTATAAATGTAAATAAAGTCATTATAAATGAGAAAGAAGTCATTATTAATGAGAATAAAGTCTTTATAAATGCAAATAGTCATTATTAATGAGAATAAAGTCATTAAAGTGGGTCAGGGGCAGAGGCGATTCTTGTCACAAGGCAAATCAGGCAGCTGCTTGGGACCCCCAAGCCACGAGATGGCGAAAAAGAGTTGACACTTCACTGCAGTATAGTGGCGATTGTGTTTGTCAAAAAGAAATAATGACTTTGAGAAAATGAAGAGGAACTATCCATCAGGGAGCGATAAAAAGAAGAGAAATAAAGAGGATGAAGAGAGGAAAAAGCAAGACAGTGGTAAGTGGAAAAAAATTACGATATAAATGATGCTTAAATGCTGCTAGCAGAGAACTGTATAGGCTCTGCTGCTAGTCTGTCTGCACTCGCCTGAGCAAGCATACTGCTTTTTGTGTACGGTGAGTATTTTTAAGTGATACTGCAATTGGCTTGTATTTTGAATTGTGCCAATTTTTTTTAAGCAGGAAACTAATTATTTTAAAAAATATATTTTGCTTTAAGTTACTGTTTTAAATTATTTTTATAAGCTTTAAAAAAGTCCATTCACATGTTCAAAATGTTAACTTTTGAAATAAAAATATTTACTGTTCACAATTTTATGTTGATTTATTAAAATGAACTTTGTTTAGAGGGGGGCCCCAGTGAATTTCTGCTTGGGGCCCCAGCAGACCCTAGAATTGCCTCTGTTGATAGGATTAGTGGATCAATAGTTTTTAAATATTTTAGATTAGTAGATGCTTTTAGTTCTTTACGTTTGGTTCGTTACGTTACGTTTTTACGTCAAGGTCTTTACGGGTTAATAACGCAATTCCTATTGTAGTCCTTTAGTTTTCCTTGCTAATCCAATAGTGTGATTTTCTCATTTTTTGCACGGTCATATAGCTTTTGTTGTGAAAGGGTCTTACCGGAAGTGTGAGTGTTGCTGAAGCTAGCGGAAGAAAAGTAAGGTGTTTGCGGAACATAAACCTCAAAACATAACGTTAGGAGGAAGCTCATATCATACAGTGAGTGGCAATTTATTTGAATTATTCACAAGTATAATATAGTACTGTTCCAGCCGTGTGGAATATATGTTGTTGGAAGTGTTTTTTCTGAACTTATAAGGCTGTTTGTGATACATGAATCAGGTCGCGGTGCAGCTAACGGTACCTGTTTACAGTTAGTAGCTAATGCTGCTGTTACTCGGTTTATGCTGACTTCTCACAAATGAAGTAATGAGTCTTTGAGTTATAAACTGCAGGGTTTTTTTTATTTAATTTAATGTGAATGAGTATTATAAACTGACCGCAACTAGTAAATGTGTTTTGGACCTACCTAGCCACCGGACATACCGGCTAACCACATAACACAAATCACAAGACAGGAACTGAGTTAAATAATGTCCCCCCTCTCTTTTTTTTTTTTTCTTTCTTTAAACTGTTTTAATTATTTTTGAGAGTCTCCTGTGCTAAATATAGTGGCGAAAATAACATGCTGAGATTATCAAGTTGTAGATAGATAAATTATTTTAACGTTGTTTTCTTTATGTTTAATTGAGATTTACCACCATTACATGACCTTTACACACCCTTATTTTAACAGGAAACGTGTAAATTCTTGTCATACTGTGTTCCCCCAGATTTCTTGCTGATTAGGGAGGGCAGAGATACCATGTGCAAGTCACATGAATGACAAGGATGAGGCATAAACAACAAGGGGGCAGTTTGAGGAGAGAGCCACTGCACCGCGTTTTCCAAGGGGAGGGGGTTTGCTGCTTGTAAAGGCCTGACACAAGCAGCCCCCTGTCAACCCCTTCCACCCTGAACTTATGCAATGAACATCACCACTGTGGCCCCTGGCACCACTGATGGGGATGTGGCCGTCATTTACGTGCTGGTGCCATTTTTCCTCATCACTTTTCTTGGAATCGCTGCAGCTGTGGTAAGTGTCCACAGGATAATCCACACAACAATGATTTATTGAAAACTCTAAAAATGTCTGCAAATGATTATATAGAGATTTCTATTATGACTGCACTAATATAACTTCATAACTTTATGATAGAGGCTGAAATGTGCAATGATGTGGCAGATTTGGTGGCCTACTTACACTGCAAATATGTAATAATATACTTTATTGTGTTTTTTCAGGTCATGTATATCCGTAAGAAAAGGAGGTAAGACTATCATCTCCTGCTGCTCCTGTTACAGCTATTTTGTGCCACGAAATGACTTACTATCGATTTCATGGCACAACATGCTTGTCTGAAAGTGAATTCATTAACATATTGTTTGATTTGTTTCCCTTAGACTTGACAGGCTGCGCCATCAGCTGTTACCAGTTTACTCGTACGATCCATCAGAGGAGCTGAATGAAGCTGAACAGGAGATGTTATGGAGAGAGGAGGACACAAGGGTACGATCAGTCAGGGATTTTGTTTTTTTTTTAAAGAAACTGTAAAGCTTCGTTTTAAGTGAAATTAGAGGAACATATGCAAAAAATTGGTGATTGGGTAAGCCATGTTCCAGGAACATGTCCGTTACTGTTGACGTGTTACCCACAGTTTTGTGAAGTGTGATTACATCACCTCCTCAAAAAGAGCACCAGTTGCTCAATTCATTACTCACATACTCTCTCACACAGAAACAAGACTTAGTAAGTACTGTTTGAATTATGATCCAAAAAACCTTAAGACAAGTGGATGAATGGTAGCAAAAGCAGGGTTGAAATGAAACTACAAAATGATGCACTGGGTGATCAGAAACACTAGATGGCATTATTTCCCATGGTTAAAAGTTCTTCAGTGAGTTTTATCCCCATTTATCACCTTCAGATATTGGAACATCTGAGCCATTATGTTCGATTCTTTGGTGCAGTTTCATTGCCAAAGCGCTCAAATCACTATTAGGATAGCTGTACTTTTTTGTGAGATTTTTTCCTCTGCTGGTGTTATCCCATTATCTGATACAGTGAGCATTTTTTCTACGATTCGAACGTGACTGATTCGAACATGACTGTCTAGAAATACCGGAAAATCCATAGAGTAAACTCTCAGCTGTTTTCATACGAACCTCATGATGAATGAACTCCATGGAAATCGAATCAATTAGATGTGCTTACACTGTGGGTTGTAGATTATGCACTTTAGCAAGGGCATTGTCCCTGAAGATAAATGCTGCAGGTTTTTTTTTTTTTTTCATACAAGTAAAACAAATTGAATTATACTTTAACCATTGTAATACAATACAATGGTGGCAGATGTAACGGGTGCTGATACATATGGTACAGCTTCAACAATTAAAACTGCTACCTTTGCACAGTCACACATATCATCAGTTTTACACACACTCTTTATCACTGCCCATAACTCTTATCCTTTGACAAAACTATAAAATGCTCACTCTTACATACTTCATTTTATGTCCTCAGATTATACAAGGCTGGGCCAGAAGTTATCAACAACGACACCCTCTGCTGACCAAAGATGTCAATGCATGATGCTGATGAACTGGCAGATTATTTACAGTTTGGACACGACACTCAGCCAGAGCAATCGCTAATTTTCAGAGTCATGCACTATGTTCTCTCAGTTTTCTTTTCTACAACCATTGACCCTTTAATTTTCAATGCATCAGCAACAATCAGCATTTCTGTATTTCCTGCCTTGCGAAAAGACAGTGGACTGTTCCTTTGCGAGATTCTAATGCCAATCCTTTGTGCCTAACAGACGCAGTACCTTAAACTTATTTATTAGAGTATTTATTCAACTTATTTTTTACAGTGATATAGCTTTAGAGCAGTCGCTGATGGTTGACTATTTGTTTATAGTGTTATAGTTTGGATATGGTCAGCAGCTTTTAGATACAATCATTTCTGCATTGAGAGGGTTTGTGTCGATTATTTTCAGTGTGAGGTCCAAAATGTTAAGCATTTAAAGTTTCATACTGATGTAAAGTATTTCAGATCCATGTCAGTTTCATCTCGAGTCCAGTGATCGAACATGCCCACTTTAATTGCTCACATTTTTTAACAATCCGCCTCACCATCCGGATCTCATTGTGGTTTTGCCAAATCCTATGAGTCTTATCAATGGTATGAAAGGCCAGATATGGAAGTAAATAACGCCAACCTCCTCACATCCTTAAAATGAGTCGTGACTAGTGCCCTAAATATGTCCTGTTTAGAAGAAATGGCACCAGCACAGATTTACCTCAAGGTAAATAATCTGTTCAAATGAATACCATAGGTCTGACTGTATCACCACTCAGGAAAAACTTCATCCATTTTTTTTCCTTTTTTTTTTTAGATGACTTTTAATCTTCTCTGACCTTTATTTGCCTTGAATTTAAACTTAGTACAATGAAACCGTTGGAACTGTCTGAAGACCTGCACTCAATTCATGTTTTGCTGCAATAGTTTGACATTTAGGGCGTTTCAACCCAAGACTGAACTTTAACATTTACATGTTTTTATGTCCACTTTGAATGTGAAGACATTTTATCACAGACTTAATCATCGGGTGCTCCCATACTGTGTTCACATCGTTGTTCATGTGTATCTACTGAAACAAGCCACTTGCCATTTAAACTTTATGAAGTTTGCATCTTATAGGATATTATTTTTCACAAGTGTGTAAAAAAAAAACAAAAAACTTTGGTGTTAGGTTGCACTGTAAGAAACTACTGATGTAAATGTGAATTTGGAAGCACTGGTATAAAGTTAAACTGTTGTACAATTTTTTTTGCTGTGTTGGGAGAGATCAATATGCTGTTGATTTAGGCATTGAGGCTGTAAAATAAATACTATGTCTTTGTCAGTTCCAGCTGTGAATCAGTCGATATATGCAGACAAAATGACAAAGAAAATTTCTCTTTATTGACCATTTCCGATACAAATTGTTGTAGGGCACCATAGAAATATAGACATTGTACATTTATATACGGTGTACATTAAAAAGAATGATCCCATCCTATTGAGTTTACAGTATATAAATGAACGGCTGCAAGATGTTTGTATGTAAAATGACACCGATACCGTCGAGAGTAGTTGGAGGATGTTGAAAGAAGTGAGATGAGCATTGAGTGTATGACAGATATGATTTATGGCGAGGGTGTGTGGTAGTGCCAAATACACAGTGGCCAACAGATCAGTTTAAGTGGAAAGAGCGCCCAGTCTATCACAAACACACATTTTGTCCATGAAAATCAGAACCAACATTTCAGTGCACCAGAAGAATATTTTGAAAAAGAAAAAAAAAAAAAAGGATAAAAACACACCTGCTAATCTACCACAGTCAGCGAACACAGTTGTCAAGCTGACAGGTCTCCCTGACTTGCTTCACACATTAAAAACAACCTGTCTGCAAGTTCTGTTTATGAATGAGCCAAGATGTCCTGCGTGTGCACACGATCACAAACCTGGCATCGTAGACACCTCAATACAGTCAGGTTAAAAAAAATAAAAATTACACAAACTATGTAATAACGACATCTTTCCAACTCATGCCAGAGGTTACATTAAACAACAGAAAACCAGTTAAATGCAATTATTAGGTAAAGTAAGCTGTTGAGTGAGGTATGAAGTCCCAGGCCTTGAATGGCCTGTTTGCAGTTTTCCGGGTTTCATAACTGAGGTTGTAGCAGCTTAGGTGTGTGAAAAACCCAGTTAAGTGGACTGTGACCAAGAGTTCCCTGACACTTAGAAATACACGCACATCTTTTATTTTTCCTGTAGCAGACGGCATACAACACATCTTTAAAGACTAAGAAAGATTAACGTACTAAGTGATGACAGAAGGACTAAGCTAGGTGAAGCAGTGAGAGCTAGATGGAATGAACAACAAACAGCCCTGTTGGATAGTAGTGCCACTAACTATCTTTTTTTTGTTTTTCCTTTTTTTTTTTTACAATCACACTCCTTGTTTGACCGGTAGCAGTTCGCCTTACGAGCGATTGAGCGAGCATTTGGAAAACGGAGGACTGTGTGAAGACAAAGACGGCAATGTAACAGCATTTGTAAAAGCTCCCTGAAGAAACGACATGGATGCTCTCAGCCAAAAAAATTCTGCCACCTTATCCTTAAAAAACACCATAAACCAAAAGATTTGAGCTTTATTATCATATGGAGAAAAAAAAAAAAAAAAAGAAAAAAAAGCAGCACACGTTTTAAAATGGTATGTAACCCAGAGGAACAAAAACAGTAAGTATGATTGGACTACTTGGATTATTAACAATACAATCTCCCCACTACACGCTGAAAACTGAAAAGGAAGTTAGAACAACTAAACTTAAAACTCATCTACAGGAAGAAGGGTGAAACTGGTTAAGATTACTTTGCTCTACTGGTGAGACAGATTTAAAGTGGAGAGGGAGGAGGACGAGGGGTAGATTAGATCAGTCATAAAGACACATTTCTACCGCCAGTTACCTATTCTCAGCCTAAACTCTGAAGCCCGACTTGTCTAGAATACGATGCAGAAGGATAGGTTAACCACTTCACACAACACACAAAAAAGAAAAAAAAAAAAAACAAAAAAAACAAAACAAAACGCAAGTTTAGGTAAAATTCACCTTTGTCCAGTACAAAACATGAAGAAAAATCTATATGCCCTACCATCTCAGATGCAGGTACAACAAATAAGTAACATTAAGCAGAGAAACCATCTTTACTGGGGGGAGAGAGAGAGGGGGGGGGGGGGGGAAATGTCCAGGCTCCACAGAGCACACTTTTGTCCAGTATAAAAGACTTGTGATAACATGACATGGAGAGAAAAGGGCTGTTACCTTTCATGTAATTCTTAGATCTATGCTTGAGCAAGGTCCATCGTTCTATCCAGTGCTGTTGCATGATATATGTACTGTATTAACCAGAACTGGGCTGCATCTCCAACACCAGTTCCAGCATATGACCACTGTTCACAACAAAGCTCTCTTGCCAAAGGAGGGTTAACAGTAAGTCAGTATGTTGAGTGAGGTAGCATGCATTGTGAATTACTGGTCCTCTTCCTCCTCTTCTTCTTCCTCAGATGATTCCTGGGATGCCTTTTCCTCCTTCTGCAGCAGAAAGTGAGGATAAAAAAGAAAAAAAAAAAAAAAAAAGAAAAAAAAAACACCTTAGTCAGACCTCAACTACACCCACCAGGAAAATGCTTCTCAAATGCTCCAAGTGCCATCGACATTCAGCAACAATAGCTGCCTGTGATTCATGTCTCAACACGACTGTTTTTAACTTCAAGAACCGACATGAAAAAAAACATAAATGTTAATATAAATCCCTTTGATAAACCACTATGGCATGAAGAACACCCAGGGGAGAGTGAGCCATCTGTAGTGAAAAAGTGATTCAGAGCAGTGAGTCACAATGAGACATCCTGCTTTTTCTTCCACAAACTCACTACTGCCCAAGATGTTCATTCATAAAAATATGAGAGGCTACTAAGGAGGGTAACTTTGGGTCATTCCCTTCTGTGACTAATGCAATCCAGACTTCTTTTAGAGTACGCCCTAACCGCTCATGCACATGACAGAATGTTACTACAAGACCGCAATTTCTTCCTAGATTAAACACATGCTTTTTGACCGGCTGTGCATGGTCAGGCAACTACTTCTGCAGCGTATAAAAAAAAAAAAAAAAAAAGAAGTAAAAAACAAACAAAAACATCCCAAGCTGTTAGCTGCAAGACTTGAATTATTAAACTCTCAAGATTGTATGTGTTACGAACAAAAGAGGAACTTAAATGAAAACGCAAGAGTGAAAATGGCTGTGATGAGTAAAAAAAAAACAAAACAAAAAAAAACTGACTCGTCGAAAGGAGGGGAGGAAGAAGGGGGCAGGAAAGAGAATTAGGAAAATGCGATTTCGCCCTGCAGACAGTCATACCAATCATAATTCAATTGGGAGAGGAATGGCATAACAAATGTGAGCATTGATGTAACGTGGTCAGAGCTTACCTCCTTCTTAGGTCTTCCTCTGCGCTTTCCCCCTTCAGACGCAGTTGTTGTTGCCTTCTGTGAATGACATTTTGAGAAAGGAAACGCATCAACAAGCAGGATGGGACGTTACATTCCACATGTCGCTGTGCTCTACACCTGCAGACCTGTCTCAGCTGATTTTGATGATCAGTATTTTTTTAAAAAATGTCATAAACGGTGGATTTTTTGCAGAGCTCTGCCTCCGTTTGCCTGGAGATGGCAGTAGTACCTCTGTAATAAGCCAGATGGAAAAGGGGCATTGGGTTCATTGGCTATTATCTGGAAGGCCGACAGGAACTGCACACAGGGCACTCCAGTTCGCTGGCCACCTGGTCTGAGGCTCAGAGACAGCTGGTGGAACCGAGCAGAGACAAAACCTCCACGGCTCGACCCTCGCTACCAAACCTATATCATACATGTATGCGCGTTTCCTCGTAGTCTCTCTCCCTCTCTGCTTCTACCATACATAGCTGCAAAGACAGAGCGCACGGGGGAGCTGGAGGGTTGGGGCGAAGGAGAAAATCAGTTGTTGCTATGGAGACGACAGGCAGAGAAGAACTAGGGCTGTGTGCTGGGTGGGGGCGGAGGGGTGCTTAGTGTCAGCTTGGAAACAGTCTTGCGGCCTCTGCACCTGCACCGCACTGTGCATGACAAGCTGCAGGAAGCTGGAGGACAGGAAGTACATGAGTGAGCATCACTCAAAAAAAACAAAAAAAACAAAAACAAAGTGTAAGGCAGTAAAGAGAGATCTTTACAATGGGAAACCCTAACCTGGCTATTTTTGACACCAAGAGAGAGAGAGGGGCGGGCCAAATTGCAGTCAACCAATAAATCACCAGTAACAACAGGACATCCTTTTAAGAGGATGAGGTTAGCTACCGTTGAAATTTTGATTAACCAAAAGAAATCAGGGGTTGCAAAAAGGAAACACTTGCGAGATAAGATGGCAACTATTATTACAATCACAGAGCTGTTTGTGTGTTCAGGATGAGTCTTAGCGGACATGAGGAACATGACGTGGAAAAGCAAAAAAAACAAAACACAACCCTACAGACAACATTGACTTACTTTGCCCTTGTTGCTTGTCTTGTTTTTGCTGCCCTTCGGCCGTCCTCTGGGCCTCTTTGCAGTGGGTGAACCACTGGGCTCCTGGAAAGCCAAGACAGTCAATCACAATGTTAGCATGAAAAAAAAAAACCCAACTAATTTTTCAGTTTATTTTTAGATTTGTCGGTTCGAGTCAAACAGTGAGTATTCTCCTACATGACACTAAGTCGACTAATTCAAGGTCGGTGTAACTGACACGTACTTAAAGGCTGACAGGTGGTCAGTGCCACAGGTTGCCATGGTCTGACGTGAAAACAAACTATGGAAAATACTGTTGTCTCAAACTCACCGCATGCATTTAGGAGAACTCCACATTAAAATACAACACATGGAGCCATATTTGGATGTGATGTGACGGAATATTTGAGGCGAGCGCCATCAAACTTCACAAATAAAGGGGCCAGAGTAAGATAAGGCATCTTAAGTGTGAGATAAGGCATCTTATTCTTGTGATAATTTGTGGCTGTGAGCTATGTCATGGCAGACTCATCTCCTGTTGCATTTCCACCATGTTTACAACCACAGCTCATAGCAACCGAGCAATTCAATACGAAAACACAGGGCGTTGAGTGACAGCTATATGAGCCATTCTGCGCTTTGACTCTGCTATGTCATCCATTAAATGACGAGCAGAGGTGGGCAGTGAGGGGGGTTAAAACCGGTTTAAAGGTGTTGGATTACAGGTTCCTTACAATCCAATGAAACTCACAGGAAGTGTGTCGAGGATGTCTACATTTACACTGATCAGGGTGAGCAAATGGTCACAAGGGCTTGTTACAGCCATGTCTGGAGTCTTCATTTTCATAGAAGGATCAGTGAAACACACACATGAGCATCTTACCTGCAACAACCTGGACTTAAAAACAGACTTAATTCTATTCCTTAAGGTGAATGTTACTTTAGCAGATCTGGGTCAGTGATGTTTTAATGGATTAATGGACATGCAAACCTCCTCTGTAAATATGCAAATGTGAAAATAATAATAATAATAATAAAAAGGAATAGCACTACTCACGTCAGAGGATTTTACCTGGGGGTGCTTACGGGGTCTTCCACGCCCCCTCTTCTCGGCTCCCCCCTTCTCTTTCGTTGAGACTGTCCCCTTGTCGCTCATGTTTGCTTAGCTTTCAGACCTAGGAAATAAATCACACTGGTCAGACGCGCAAAGCAAGACAAAGTGTCGGGTTTACGCACAGTAAATACCCGGGGCCATTAAACTCACTGACCGCAACAAAGCAAAAAAAAAAAAACAAAAAAAAAAAACAAATATAACGACTGAGGTGAAATGCACATCGGTAACATGTTTAACTCAATTAATCCGCGCTGATTTCCAGGTCTATTTCTGTCTCCATTACATGATACAACGGAGCCACACAAACAAGGGATTGACACCAAACCGGCTCCGATGATATAGCAAAGCCTCAGTAGGCGGTCAGAGGCCTGCACAGACCTGCAAAGGCGACTCAACTAAAACCGTATTTGCAGGCCCGATTTCGGTTTGGCTTGTCCGGTAACGGGGCCTGCACATGAAACTATCCCACGGCATGTCTGCACGCCGGGGGCCATGGAGGGAAGAGCTCACCGCCGTTTACGCACACAATAGCCGGCATGCGCTTCCTCCATTGGGGTTAAAATCCTCCAAACCTTGCACGAACGAGCTAGTTTTTTTTTTTTTTTTTTTTAAACGGGGAAGGAAGGAGAAGCGTACGAAATGCAAAAGGGAAGGGGTTGAACCGAAAGCGGTAGGAGGCGGCGGTAGAGGGAGGGAAAAAAAAAGCCCGAGCGAGAGCAACAAAAGGCGGATTCAAATCTCCGGCGTGCAGCCTCTCCTAACCGGAGCTCCGGTAAAACGCATTAAAGCGACTTGTGCATGCAAAGTTAACTCAGTCGACGTCGCTTTACTTGCACTCACCTCCTTCAATAGGAAATAACCCCCGGTCAAAAATAAGGCGAAATGTTTCCTTTAAGCCTGGCTGGTTATACCCGGTTAAAAAGCCTTGCACCGATCTATAGGCTACAGCTTTTTATTCGTCAGACAACACGCATAGCCCGCCCCTTTAAAATCCCAGCTCGTGCAGTGTTTAAAAACACAGTTATGAATCGGAAACGGAAAAGAAATAAAATAATAATAATAATAATAGAAAAATAAATGATAGAATTAAAAAATAATAATAATGCGTGTGATATTTACCAGCAGGTTGAGGAGTTTATTCCAACGACGTCCTAAATATAGCATGTGCGTCTTGTCTCCTGCAGATAAAGGAAAAAGGCGCCAGCCAGGAGGAGTTTTGGGGCAATTTAAAGAGCCGCCCTCATGGGAGCAGAAACACTGGAGGGCGGAGATATGATAAATGGGCCACCAACAGTACTAGAGGAGCCCACACCCCCTCCTTTTTGGGCCCCTCTCTCCCCAGGTTGATCCCAAAACACCCAAAAATGTGCAACAGTTTTTCAACTCTACTGTAAGCAATCAAATGTATACAATGCAAAAAAAACAAAAACAAAACAATAAAAAAAAAACATGTTTGCATGTTTGCCATTCTGCAAAAAAACCAAAACAAAGCTAAAGCAGTTTCCATAGAGATGAGTAAAAATGGTGAGTGAACTGTGACCTCCCCCTACATAAACAAACAGTTTTCCAAGCTGGTACACAGCTTTCTCTTAAATGTTATCCTTTAGGAGCATTTGCAAATATTTCACAGCGTGTTTTCATGCTAAAGAAAGTAAACACTGGTGTGTAAATAAAACAGCAGGTAAAAATGGAGTGTAGGTGTGGAAGGAGGTTCAGTTGGAGGTTGCAGGTTAAAGTTATTTTCAGGATTTCATTGAACTTACGTAACTTAACGCGGGGAGGATTCCGAAAAGAATATGTAGATTCAACCCAATACTGTAAAGTAACGTAAGAGCACGTTTGTGATTTCAGCAGGAAAATATTGTTGAATTTCCATCCGCATGCATTGGTTATCTACTATATAAGCTTAAAATCAGCAGTATTTTGATTATTACATCTAATTTAACTGTGCAGATTTGAGTTACATTCATTAGCCAGCATGAATTATATTATAGCAATTTATTTTTGGAGGGGGAGGGGGTGTTGAGATCACCACAAGCAAACCATAATGATCCCTTACTGAAATGAAAAGTGAAATTAAAGTTTGTTGCTTCCTTGTTCCTTTAAACTTTGATAGTACAAACTATAAAATGTGTAAATGTGATTAACTCATCTGAAAAATTCTGGAATAATGTACATGTTTAGTTTGAAGTAAGCCTTTTTCTTAATTCATCACCATCATTATTATTATTATTATTATACATGGAATGACTTAGAAATGCTAATACTGACACTACTTATAGCTATTTAAATTCTATTTTTGACAAATGCATCCCTTTCAGTATAAAAATAAGCTATATTTTGGAGTTTTTGATAATAAATGCCCTTTTTCCAGCCTGTGTGTGCTGTGCATAGTTGTATACAGTTTTACATAATAACAAAAAAGTGATGCATTGGTTCATTTTTCTCTTTTTGTAAATTGTTGCATATTTGTTTCATTTTTACACAATATATTCTGTAATGAGTTCTTGTCTTAATTCACGATAATCCCTCACAGCACACAAATTTAATGTGAACAAAAACAACAGATAACTCATTAGAACAGTTTCAAAAGTCTGTTGTAGTTTTTGAACAAAAGTTCACGTGTCTCTGCACCAGTACATTGTGGATCATTCAGTCTTAAACACGACTCTGGGTCAGTTAATAAGTAATTCAGCTACTATGTTAAGCACCTCTGCCTCTTACATTCATACACCAGGAATGGAGCCTTTATGTTGGCCCTATCAGGAGTCTGTAAAGCCTTTACATGTGGAAAACAAACAAACAAAAAACATATGATGTGTGTTGTATTTAGAAGGAGACGAGGCAAGAAGGTACACTAGAAGAAGCATGAAACTGTGCTCTAATCAAACCACCTACTGGTACTTTCACACAAGGGTTTTTGATGTAAATGAGCTGCCCATCTGGAGTTGATGGGTCCTTTACGCAATTGAAAACAGATACCGAGAATGTAGAATGGTTGAAACACACGGTTTAATGTATGTGTGTATTTCCATCTTTCCCTCCCGTCTGCCATGTGAAAACCTAAATAACGCAATGCAAATGAACACATCACATCATTTCTGCACCATAGCTCCGTCGCCGCCTGCAGATATAGCGCTTGGATATCACTGTACTGTACATACATGATGAGGAGAGAACGGGGAGGGAGTTGGTGAAAAGGAGATTGCATAGGGTATGAATGAGAGAGCGCTTTTCTCAATGAGTCCAATGTTCTGCTCAGCATGTGCTTGCCTGGCATGCCACCCCTCTCCCACCCCATTTCTCACTCTATTCACTTCCTTCCTCTCTGTCTTCCCCAAATACTTCAGCCCCATCCCCCACACCCTCACACATCTCTGCCATACCCAGCCCCTCACTATGTGGATGGAGACAGGGAAATAGGTCCACTCAGTGTGTGTGTGTGTGTGTGTGTGTGTGTGTGAGAGGAATGCTGTCCTTTTCAACCACTGGCACCACCTGGAGACCGATGAGGGGACTGGATAGTATGATAAGACCAAACAAAAAAAGGGAGAATTTTAGATTTAGTATCAAAATAAACCAAATGAGAAATTAAAAAGGCATGAGAGGATATTGTCACCTTCCTAAAATATTTTTTCAGGAAACACAAAAATAAGCCACATGCTGAGTATTTAATCATTTAGGCAAAAAAATGTCATTTTTGTAAAAAAAAAAAAAAAAAAAGACGTATGTAATTATTTTAGGAACGTGATGATATAATGACATGATTCTACAAATTAATTCCTCATTAAGGATGTCCCATTTGCTGAATTTGAATAATATCCACACAAACCATAGTGTTATCAGGTTATAGTGATACAAAATAGATACGTCAGCAGTTTTATCCTTAAAACACTTTTGTTTTGGGTGAAGTGTTTTGTTTTTTTTTCTTTCAGGATGAGATTAAAACTCCCTGAGCCAACACCAAAAGCAAAAGTGTGACCCTGACTTTCACTGAATGCTCCAGGTGTGCTTCCATCCACTCCCTTCGCTTCCTTGGGATTATTTTGTGGTTCTTTTGTGTTGGTTTCTTCAGCCAAATCTCAACCTGTGGAACAACAAAAAGCCCAAACAGTGAAGCACTTAGAATTTAAATGCTAATCAAATCTTACAGGAGACAAACACTTCCACATCAGCCATCCTCTTCAGAGCCGTCTCCTGGCTCATGAACTCACGGCAGCTCAGGGCAGACAGAATCCTATTAACCATTGGGGGGGGGGTCTTGACCCACTTTGGCATGCTCACCCCTCCCCCATTCTTGTCCTCCTGCCCCTTTTTTTTTTTTTCTCCTGCTATATGCCCATCAGTCCTCCCCTACAGCACACTCTATAGCTCATTCTAGCGATCCATTTTTAGGTGCTGTATAAACCACAAGACGTCTGCAGCCAAACCAACTAACAGATGTGGACAAAACATCCTATTCCTGCCTGTGCCTGGGTTTCCCCCTGCTTGTGCTGCTGTTGGCCCTGGATGAGCCTGAACATGACTAACACACACACACACACACGCCACTCACATCCTCCCTGTCGTCCTCCAAAGAGGAGATGAAGGAAGAAAAAAAAAAAGAGCGAGAAAGAAGCGGGAGTGAGGGACACAGAGAGAAAATCCACTGGGAGGGGAGAGGAAAAGTGTGGGAGCAAGTTGAAAGGCAAGGTGGGCGGGGATGAGAATATGTGTGTGGGTGTCTTTTATACTTCTGTGAGGGGGCGGATAGAGGTTAGTGGGCGGGGGATGGGGCCCGGCTGATTCAGTGTGCTCATGAGTAGTATCTGACTCACACAAACACAGGAAGTAGCGCGTGCTGCTTGTTTAGTGAACACAGCACTGTATTTATGTGAGACTCCTATATGAATTGGATAATAGGGGTACTTAAACGACCTAATTTCTCCTCCGTACGTCGGTCACTGAGTCACGGTTCCACTCTCCCTTTCAAATAGTTGCACCTCCTTCCACATCCTGAGATTTTTGGATCGATGTCTGGCGGGTGCATCAGTCATACTGTGTGACTCAAGTGTTTGCAATTTCTGAGGATGAAAACATTGCCATATTTAAAATTTCCTTCGGCAACAAACGTCTCAACACTTGAGAGGTAATTCATCTTCACTTTTAGCCTTTGAAAATGACATTTTTATATTGTACCCAGTACTGTATATGCATTTCCACTGGGATCTGTGGAGCCTCTGCAGGTCTTGATGTCTTCATCTGTGAATGACAGTTCATTTTGTGTGGCTTTTCCACGAAAAGGTCAGAGGTCAGGGTCATCTGAGGTGCACACCCTCTCAAGATGACAGATAAATATTACCGCAGTTTTTTAAATATGAAATATTTATGATACATTTGGACTGATCATCTTAAATAACTACTATGTCATGCATATAAAGCTCCCTGATGGAAGGTGATTGGAAGAATTAATAGAGAATTTAGTTTTGTTATCACATCTACGTGAAGTTTAACTATTTCGGTGCATGTGGATGGTTGGAAAAGCACAGTCTGCTTGTTCACCAATAGGTGGCAGAAGGAGATCAGCTTTGGAAAATGTGACATCCTTGAGAACTGACACCATCTGGTGGCTTTCCCTGCACATAAACAGTATCTGGGTGAGAATATATTTATTTTCCTTAAGAAATTATTTACTGCTTATTTACACCCCAGGGAAGGAGAACAATTATCACCCCACTTCCTCTCCATCTCACCACCACCCCCCACTGTCATCGGATTTTCCCCAGAGACTTGCTTCTGCTGAAGTGTTTTTGTTGTTGTCACCCTTCCGTGCATCTCAGGAATAAAACACACCTCAGCTGCTGTTGTCAAGGCCTCCTGCCGGCAGCTGAGCACAGACCACGGGGGTGTCCAGCAGAGGGTAGTCTTACCCTGAGAAAAGCAGCACCGGAATTATGGGTGAAGGTTTCCCATCTCTGCAGAACTACAATAATGCAGTAAACACACATCAATAAAATTAATCACACTGGCAGTATAGTTTCTGAACCATAAAGTCAGACAGATTATCGATCGCCTTTAGAAATTTATGTTGAATTAAAGAGATGCTTATGCAACATTCAGGTTGTTTTAAGGAACCATTTTGCAGGTATCCTCAATTTCTTCATTAACACTCATAAAAAAATAGAGCAGACTCCACATTCTTTTTTTGATTTAAAGCCTGCGCTCTAGAAATGACAAACAGAAGAAGCTGAATTAAGTTACTAATTAATTCAAATGACCCTCATCAGGTCTAAATCCAACTAAAGTAGAGCAAGCAAAGGAGCTCTGTCAGTCTGACAGATGAGCGTATGTTCACAGCGGATGGGAGGGGTAATAGATGAGAGTCACCTTGGTGATGGTGCATCTGGAGTTTTAGAATTCACGCTACCTCTCTCTGTCTTACCTGATTGATCAAAAGGGAAGAGGCCCGCCTACCCATTTTGGACCTGTCACATTCCGCCGTGGCAGCTGCAGTCCCCAGAGAAAGTCAGCGGTCTGGGCCACATCTGTGCCGGTCCCCTATAGAGGCGATCCGTGTAGAGTTTTATCACTGTTTTTATTTCCAGTGGGAACCAAGAGCAGATTCTCTCAGAGTGCTGATGTGATGACCACAACAACAAATAAGAGCCAGGCTTTACAGTTGAGGATAAAAGGTTTACAAACTCCTCGACAAAACAGGTGCTTGGCTCAGCTGCAGAGTTGAGTCACTTCAGCATTTGTCTTATTGATTGCATTTTGACTGGCATTCCCTGTGCAGGCGAATTGGAAGGAGAGCACTTCTACTTCTACACCAGGGCAAAAACAATTGGATTGAAAGTAGACACTTTACATTTTAAGAGTATATAGTGTTACCTACTGGATTTTTGCGGCACAATATTGTCTTTTAGCGACAGCTGAGACAGTAGAGTTAATTCATCTATTACTGTGGACTAACTGGGTCAAATATATTAAGCCCATTCAGACAGACTTTGTGGAGGTGACGTCATAAGGAATTTGAGGTCTAGCTTAATTTCTGCTAACTGCATGTATGTATGATTGTGGTTTTGTTTTAATTTTCTGCCTGTCGACTATTTTGCGCTGTATTTTTGGTTTGATTTTTGGTTGTTCATGCACGCTCTGCCTCTCCCATGTTACAAAAAGTTCTCTAACCTTAGATGTAAAAAAAAAAGAAAAGAAAAGACTGAATTGCAGAGGAAGGAAACTATTACTTTTCTATGTATATGAAGTGATGTCTGCCCTTCAGAACTGAAAAATAAAGAATTATTAAAAAAA
>JAQQZY010000027.1:12323194-12334028 GCA_030068375.1 Ostorhinchus rueppellii | reverse complement strand
AGAATAAATTTGGCTCTAAGTTTGAGTGGGACCAAATGAGTTAAATTCAACTCTCTACGAGTTAAAATGACACTCTGCTTTTTACTATGTAGTTTGGGGTGTTTGTTAAAATCCCAAATATCAACAACACCAGTTTCAGGTCTCTATAGCTCTGTTGTTCTTATTGTTGTTGTTATTGTTGTTGTTGTTGTTGTTGTTGTTGTTAGTTGAGACTTTTGTCACTCCCAGTGGATCAACAAATGGATGCAGAAGGACCGGCTCTCCTCATTCATTACTGGGGGGGCGCGAGGAAACTGATTAGACTGGTGAATCAATAACGGCAATCAGCACGGTAATGATAAAGATATAAAGTAAAGCGATTCCAATGAACAACTCCGAATTACCCGAGGGATGATCGGCGGGAATCTCTAAACCCGGAACAGTACATAAACGTCGGGCCCGTGATTGAACTTTATGCGTCCGGATGTAATCTGTGGTGCAGAACTTGGCTGGACTCATTAGGTCCATTCAGTCAGACTCCCACTGAAACAGCAGCAGCAGTGAAGCCAAAGAAGCGCTAGTCGGCGCCTTAAGAATGAAATGTAATGCTCTAAGGTGGCATCCGAATCTCAACACTCTGCTCTCAAAGATTTCTAAGAAACTGGGTTTGTTTAACTCAACGCACCCCTGGAAATGTCTCCTCTAATCCCCCAACCTCCCTATAAATATCACATACAAGCAGCCGCACCGTGACGCACGGTGATGATTCCGGCGCAGCCAAGCAGACACTTTATTTGCGTTACTGCGCCCGCGTAACCGAGACGCTCCAGTGCGTTATAGAGCTCCAAATAATGTCTTGAGTGTTGTCCTCGCATCGTGCTCCACTTTGCATTCTCCAGTTACTCAGCCTAGAATGTACAGATACCACAAACTGAGCCAGATGACGACAGCAGGGCCGCCTCTGAGGAAGGTGCGATGAAAAGCGAGAAAAGCGCACTTTTAGATCCACAGACGCATCATTTCTCACAACAGTGCGTCCCATCCTTTGGCTCCTGGTGACGATAGACAAAACTTACAATGACTTCCAGAGCAGCAGACCCTGTGGTGCAACGTGGAAGCGTCAATCTTCTTTTTGGCTTATTCCCAATGAAAGTTTCATTAGGTTCGACCTCGGGGTTAACTTATTGATCTGCTTTTAACATGCAGCTGATTTCGATGTAATTTTTCCCCCCCCTGCATCGATTTTATGCAGCCAGTTCCATTCTGCTAAATTTCACTGTGGAATGTATTGCCGGTACTGTCAAAGCTTTCCATTGGTTGCAGGCTCTAATTTGTAGACTGGGGGAGAAAAAAAAAAGGAAAGGAAAGGAAAGGAGAGAGATCTTTTCCAATCCTCCACGGCGGGAGGGAACATTTGGACAGTCAAACAGAAGAAGCCGGCGAGAAAGGAGAAGCAGCGGAAGAAAAGTAGGAAATCTCTGCAACCCCTGGAGTCTCATCCTTTCAGCACCACTGGTACTGGACAGCGTCTGATGACAAACAGGAGATGCGTTCACTGCCTGGAAATGGGAGTGATTTCCAACATTTATGAATTAATCCTGGCATTTTGACAAACCCCCACACGTGTGTTGCTGTTTTTTTGTGTGCGTGGAGGGGTTGGGAAGCCGCGTTCCAACAACAGGCGAGTCCAGAGCTGGAGCTGGAGCTGGAGCTGGAGCTGGCAAACAAAGACGCAGGAAGAAGAGGAAAAAAAAAAAAAACTGGACGGCGTCGGACATTGCAGAAGTTCCTTTTTCCCCACCACAGACTAAGTTAAAAGAGCAGGATTTAAAGGTGAGGGTGTTTCTTTTCTTTAACGCTGTCATATTATGGGATAGATGGCTTGAGGAGTGTGATGATGGGCATGTACTGGACTTGCGCAGCTGTTCTGTCTGTGAGAGTATGCTGCACAAATATGACAGTAGTCTGCTTTATTAGGTTACTTGGAGGCATGTTGGGTGTGCTTTGGCGTCAAATAATAAGAATCATTGTGCTCATGAGGCTTGTGAGAGGAAAAAAAGTAGGAACATTCCACGTCCCGTCTTGCCATTCGCTCATACTGACTTTAAAGAAACTATTTACGCGTGAACATTTGTGTTATTTCAATAATGTGTGCGAATGGTGTTGAAGGGGGCTTTGTTGGGGGCAGTGGTTTGATCACACTCAACAGATGAATCACATTTTTTTTTTTGTGAAGGGCTTTTTGAGCAGGCATGAGGCTGATGTGTCTCATGGAGCTGATGGGGGAGACTTGGCAACACAATGAGCCCCTTCATCGGCGTCTATCTATGGGCGCCCCTTCTGCAAGCCCCCCTCTCTTTTTCTTTCTCTCTCTCTCTCTCCTTTCCGCTCCCCTGGCTGGCTGTTGTGACTCACATTAAGCAAAGGAGTAGGTTCCACAAATGCACACATGAAGACGGCCCATTGTAAACTAATGCAAATCAATTAGGACGGTGGATATGGGGCTGCGTAGGCGCCGTCCTTTCGAAGCAAGAAAAGCAGAAATTTGATCCCGGGTTCTTTTTTTTTTTTTTTTTTTTTTTTTTTTTTTTAATGTCAGTGAATGAATTGGTGGCAATCCAACTTTGCATTTAATCAGAGACATGACGCCCTGGTGGGTCATACAGCTCAGTGACACCTCACTTCATTATGCATCCGCTGTTACAGAATGCACTAATTGCTACTCTTTTTTTATTTTTAGGTTGATTATAAGACTATTAGATACAATAGGCTTTTGTTTCAATTCATTTGACCATTTCTTTCCCAAGAATCCACTGTAAATGTGCACCCCTTGACAGAAAGAGTGGAAAATAAACACTTTCTTTGGAGACTTTCAATCATTGTTATTATAAGACATAATCTATATTGGCTGTACTAGACAGAAGTGCACAGGTCTTGCTCTAATTCCTTTTTTAGCTGTTTTTTTTTTCCTTTTTCCTTTTTATAACCCTCCCGATCTCCCAAGTTCACCATCCACATCTACTTAAAACGCCTCACTGGATTTCAATTAGGAGAATTACCTAACTGAGGTGGTACTCCTCAAAACTAAAGCATCATGTGATGCAAAAAATTAACAAAAAAATAAACACCAAATGAGAAGAGAAGACCTGGAACTCTTGGATTGTTGGTTAACATAAACTACTTTCTCCTGAAACACTTCAGAGGTGTAATCACAGCTACTAAATATTTAATTTAAGCTGCATTTTGTGTCTGAAAAACCAGGCAAATCGATCTTTTCAAGCCCTAAAACAAGTGCTTTGCTGCAATAACACCTATACCTGTTTGTATTCCGAGCTCCGTGTCTACATTCATTTTGCTTTTATTGGCTCTCACAGACTCACTGAATGTGTGTAGTGCAAATTCTATCCCAGTCTTTTCCCTTTGGGCAAGAACACAGTGAAATGTATCAGTATCTGTATCAGTCGTGGTATGTATATGTGATTATGTAAGGAGAAAAAGATTAGATTTCTCCACCTTTGCTGGACCTCATTATTGTATATGGCATTATTAAATCAGCCCTTTTGTATGAAGGGGGGTTCCTTATTGTTATTGCTATAACAAAGCGATCATTTTACGTTATAGAGAGGTCAAAGGAGACGTATTATTCTGTCTGTCCATACAAATTCCTTTCACCCATCATGTTGCAGTGATCATATTCCTCCATGGCATGTTTGTATTCTACTGTTGGTGTTATTTTTAAATCAGAGCTTCAACTGCGCTTACGTCGTGATTGTGCAGCTTTTCAACTTCAGATGAAGGTGCTTTACAAGTCCACGTCAGGAACAAAATAGAGGTTTTGCTAAATTGTCTGAAAGAATCCCAGAAAGTCTGAAAAATCCACGACGACAACCCTCCTTTCCAAAATGATCCCCTTTTGTGGTGCTCCTTCGAGGCTGCCCGTGCACCCCCCCCCCTCCCCTTTCCAGTAAATCCACCAATTAAATGACTCAGTTGGGTTTTGGTTATTGAGGTTAGAGTTCAGGCCCTAGTTCATTTTAGGACCTGCCAATCCAAGATGCAATTTATGTTTAGCCTGGATGGAGGTGCTGCCCCGGAGGCCCATTTCTGGAAAAGAAACAATTACAGCAAATTTTATTGTTGACAGCTGCTGAAAAACGCTGGCTTCACAAAACCCTTTTAGTGTCTGATTATGTGAGATTCTCTTAAAGCAAAGCCTAGCATTCGGAATTTTCTGATCATTAACAACTCTCTCCCGGAAACACGAACTGTCTCATTAAGATGCAAAGCTTGGAAAAGACCCAGTAAACAGAGTAAAAGAGTGACTGTCAGCACAAAGCCGGTTACTTTTGACCTTTACATCCAAATGAGTTTGCTCATACTGTAATCTGTTCCCAACCTGATAATGTCCCGCTTTTCACCCAGAAAAATTGGTGTATATTTACTGTCTTTTTCGGCGTCTTTTCGTATTCATTTCCCGAGCTGCTGTGAGTTAGTGTGACATTAGAGGAACGGGGTGGGATGAATTACCCTCCTCCGTCGACGTCTCTTCCTTTTCTTTTCAGACCGAGCTGAAAGCAAGAACAGACGTCAGCACTGAAATTCACGGGCATTCAGCAGTGGAGACAGACAGACAGACAGACAGACAGACAGACAGACAGACAGACAGACAGTCAGTGTTCACAGTTGTTTTTTTTCCCCTCTGTGTGTTGGAGGAGCTTTAGATATGTGTTGTTTCCTATCGTTGCTTCATGATCATAGCGTCCACATGCAGAATCACCTCCTCTGCTGCTCCTCCTGGCTGTCCATCTGTTCATCAGGGGTCCGTCTGTGTGGCCTTCCTGCACTGACCACAGTCTGATGATCTCCAAAACAACAGCAGATCCTTTCTACACTCTTGACACAATCCTATTTTCCAAACTGCTGATTCTCCTTCTTGGCAATCCTTTAACAAGCTTTCTGGGTTTTTTTTTGTTTTTTTTTTTTGAACAGCTTAATCATTTCTGCCATATGTGTCTTTGAGTAAAATTGTTTTCATCGAAAGGCTGCAGAGTGTGGCAGTTTTCGCTTTAATGTCTTCTTGGGAGGAAGTTTTAAAGTGCATATGCTCTCGTGCGTGCGAACCACAGTGCAAATGAAGTCTGGAACTGCAGAGTCAGTGCATGGGCGCTGCAACACGCCTACAGGTTGAAGATCTTCATTAGAGGACTGTTGACACTAATCAGAGATGACATTCACTGACACTCCACTTAATTTACAAGATTACAAGGCAAACAACGAAGCAAATAATCTTTCCATCTCAAGAAGACAGTTCCTCATAAAAATGGCATTTGACAAATTGTTGAATTCATCATTACCATCACCGAGGAAGGCATGTGATTGTGTTTACTTATTATGCAAAAAATGTCTACACCCACTTTAATGAAACCTGGTGGAAGGATAAAACCGAGGCTGAATATGTGAGGATCAAAAAAAAAAAAAAAAAACGGGCTGAGTCTGGAATTTTTTATCACTCATTCATTTTCTCCAGCATTAACAGATAGGGCGTTGATTGAATTACAGGAGTGTGGGGCCTTGGTGGAGGTGTGCTCTCGCCGGGTGCCCTTGCAGTTCTTTGAAAACACGATAAGGCGACAAGCTCTCCTCAGCAAAACGTGGTTTTAATTATCATTTTCAAATGATGCTTGGATTTGTCGCTCTTAACAGGCAAAACGTAATTCAATAAAATGAAAAAGTAGTGGAGACACAGAGTAAATACACATATTAAAACTGATATAGTCTAAAATTAATTATAGGATATGACCTATGGTGCATTTCCATATAGGGGATTATTTTATTATTATACTTTGTTAATTTTACTAATTATTATTGGATTGAATAGTAATTAAACAATGTTTTTCCATTAAAAATTGTACTTAGTTAAAGCAACATCTACCACTGTTGTAACTGATTCAACTCTTGGATTAATTTTTTTTTTTTTTAAGTGTCTCTTTCCTTATTTCCCCCATCAATCCACTTCCCAAAAAGACAGAAAAGATTCTTATTTTTCTATATTCTGTATTTAAGACTGATTCAGATATTACTGAAGGCCTTTTTTTTTAATATGCATTAGTGCTTTATAAGTGGTTAGAAAACAAAAGCTGGTCTGTTTTTTTGTTTTTTTTTATAAGCTTATCAGTCTCATTTCTACACCTGATAATTGCTTCTTTTCATTTTACATTTTACTGTGCATGTTCCCTTAGAAACCACAATTATGTTCCCATCACTGATTGATCCATTTGCAAACACAGAAACACCCAAACCATCCTGGATGACCATCACAGGCAGACTAAATTATTGTTTTTTGTTTGTTACATTTGAGAGGTTGTTTTTCCAGATGCAGCTATAATGCAGTGTGTCATGTGTAGAACGTAGTTTCAAAGTGCATTTGGTTTTAGATAGATTTAAAATGTTATGCTGATTCTTGTTGTTATATACAAATACTCAAGTGTACCTCGAATGCACATTATACACAGGTCGTGCGTGCATGTATAATTCATCATATTGCCTCTTCATGCTTCCATATGTGGCATGAGGGGTTGTGATGCCTCTCAGTGGGTCATGTCTCAAAAGGTAAAAGCTTTGTATTGACTTGCAACCTTGTGCGTTGATGCTGACATTTACTGTCCTTCATTTTCTCTGCATAATGCTTTACAAAAGACTGCTTCATTCTGTATTTTTCATTTATATTCACTATGTGTGCGTTTCCTTATCCTGCATTCATATGTGTGAGCATATCTTAAAGAGACGAACCCACCCCACAGCGCTTTAAAAATGAAATCTTCATGTAATCACACATCACAGCCACGAACTCCCAAAGAAACTGTTATTGCTTCTTTTTTCATCTATAGTCACATGTGAACTTGGCAAATATAATTTAGATATAAGAATATAGATGTAGTTTTGCAGCTTATTTAAAAAAAAAAAAAAAAAGGACGTGATAATAGGAGGCAATGACATTGGGATGATGAAAATATTAGATGATAAGACTGACTGAATGAATCTACTCAGCAGTAGTATGCCAGAAGTACATGACTCTTGATAAGACAAGTAAAAGGGAAATGTTCTACATAGGTCTACAGCAGAAAATCGTAAAAACGAGTGGAAAAAATATCCCTACTCTTCCCATCATGCATGACTTCAGGGCCAGTTCCTTTTAGCTGCAACAGACCACTCCAGATTAGTTCTTGTTCTGCACACCAGTGCCTGGCAGAAATCTATTGCCAGCAGCAATGGGAAGGCACAACCGAGTTCCTAAATCCTGCAGTCAACAGCCACCCAGCTCTCTGTGCACTGTTCCTGGCCCTGATTACAATTTGTGTGCCACAGTGGTTGGCTCAAAAGACGGGGCCACATGGAAATATTCAATTACATGTGCAGCTGGATGTGATGCGTGAGTTTACTGCAGAGACACAGAAAACCGTAAATTAATATAAAGCCATACGCCACCATTCCAAACATATTCTAAACGTGTGCAGTTTTTATGATGTGAAAGGTTGTAAAAGCAGAGCCGCTCATTGCAAATCCTGTACAAACAATGTGAACCAGTGCTGTAATCGTATTTTGCTTCAGCGTCTCCACCAGTACATATAGATCCACCACTCAGATCAAATTTTCTCATTAGCCTGCCAGTGCTTTGAAGAAAAGATGAATGCAAGAAGCTTTCATCCTGCACTGAGTTCAAACACCAATATAGGTATCACTATTGGCAGACGCTGGACATGATTAATTGCAATCCTGTGCCTCCTTGTTTTGCACGGACCCACAATCGAACACGAACAAAGTCAGAATGGAAGCGTATGATCAGTATGAGGAAGCACAGTGACACTGCTTCCAAATCAAGTTCCTTAATTGACTATGCAGGGATGCATGCAAGTTACCTGACATCACTGTTTATACTGAGCACAAATTAAGTGACTTTAACCCATAAAGACCCAGTGCTATTTTTGTGGTAGTTCCCACACAATTTTTTAATGTATCGCCATTTTTACCTCCGTCAAAGAGGTTATGTTTTTGCCAGAGTTTGTGGGTTTGTTTGTTTGTTACTAACATAACTCAAAAAGTTATGGATGAATTTTGATGAAATTTTCATTATATGTCCGCTCTGGGTCAAGGAAGAGATTATTACATTTTGGAGGCGATCCAGACCACCGTCTGGATCCAGGAATTTTTAAGAAAAAAGATTCTTTATCATTGCGAGATAGGGCATGGCAGCACAGATTTGCATATGAAGTCATTCACAGCCATCTAGTGGAGGAAAGTACAAACACTACCTTAAAAAAAAAGTACAAACACTACCTTAATAATAAAAAAAAAAGTACAAACACTACCTTCCTTGATAGAGGTCTGCGCTCTTCGAGTGCTTTTCTAGCTTGTTTGTTTGTTTGTTTGTGTTCAAAGTAACTTGAAAAGTTCTGAACAGATTTAGATGAAATTTTCAGCAATTGTTGGAAATGGGATATGGAAGAAATGATTACATTTTGGTGGTGATCCAGATCACCGTCTGGATCCAGGAATTTAAAAAAAAAAATGTCTTTATCATTGGGAGATAGGGCAAGGGGGCACTGAGCTGCCTTGGCGGAGGTCTGCTATTCTATGTACTTTGGATGGTTTGGTGTAAATCCTATATTTTCCTATATTTAATTCACAGATCATATAGATGTTCACGAAAACTCAGTTAAAAATTAATTATATCAAAATGGAGAAAAAGGAAGAAAAAGTCACTTTTTTAATAAAGTCCATCCACTGTTATTGATCAAACGCCATGGGTTTTATTAGTGAATCACTGTTGTCAAAGATGTTTCCATGGTACCCACGGAGCCTCTGAACGTCCAAATGGGTCATATCTGATGACCATGAAAGAACGATAAACTACATTTTACACCAATTATTTACATGTATTGATAGAATTGGTGGATCATCGGGTATGAAACAGTTTAGATCAGTAGATGTTTGTGGCTGTTTGGGTCTTTATGGTTTAAACCAGGGGTGTCAAACTCATGTTAATTCAGGGGCCACATTAAGCCCAATTTGATCTGAAGTGGGCTGGAGCAGTGAAATAATAATATTTTGCTCTATGTTTAGAGCAAAAAAGTAAAATTATTTGATGTAAATGTTTACATCTACCGTCTATCTTTTAAAACAATGTGAATAACATGAACAAAGCGAAATTTCTCAAGAAAACTAAGTGCAATTTTAACAATGTTATTCTGACATGTGGCCTGGGGGCCGGATTTGGCCCCTGGCCACATGTATGAGACCTCTAGTTTAAGGTAAATAGGCTGTATATTTAATTCAAACTTAAACAAATTCAAACAGTAAAAGAAAATGTATTATGCAAACATGTTTGGTGTATTGTGGACTTGTGTGCTTCTCAAAAATATCCAAAGAATTGGGTTTAATGCTAATGGAAACATGTAAATGGAGAGTGCCATTAGGGGCTTTAGTTGTCTCACATGGTGGTGTTGTTCTTTGTAATGAGCCTGTAGGGCCACTACTTGCACCACAGGTCCACTTAATGGTGTGCTGATCTGTTAGAGCCCATTACTCTAAGAATCCTTGTCATTGCCCTTGCCCTTTCTCAGTACTACACTTCAGCTCACCAGTAATGAGATGTCTGTATTTACACCCTGTCCTGATTTCTAATGCAGAGGCAGCGATATGGGATATCGTGTCTGCCACTTCCAGCTTTCATGTCTGACACCTGAAAGCGGGAAATTAAATCATGCTTACTCATACTGCTAACATGTGCACACACAGAGTGGGCTCCTGTGGGCTGCTTTGACAACACAGTCATTGTTGGTGGAAAATTGAAAGTCAGCTATTTCTATTTCTTATAGCGTTATAAAATGCACTTATATATTTGGACTATAATGCACAGTTGTAATCCGATGTCACTGAGCCCTTCTCTCTCTTCTTTCATGCTTTAACGCGGGTTAAAAATAGCTTTTGCTTATTTTTACATTAAAATCTCTCTGTTCTCCTGTAGAATATACTGCCGGGCTCATCTTGAAGTCGAGAGGTTGCATAAATTTATCCAATTGAATATGATTTGAGTGACCTTGCCTGCCATATAAAGCAACACTGAGCTTCAGTTTGTGGATTACGTGGATGGTGGGAGGCTGAGAGAGCAGGATTGCTATAGAAGATGTGTTTTTGTTCTGAAAAATATGCTTTAGGTCCAATTTATTATTCAGTTTTTGCCCTAAGGAAAAGGAGGTTGTGTGGGTGAAGGCAAACGGGCCTGCGTCGTACTATATTCACTTGAGTAGCCATTTCCCATAATAGTTAGTGTGCCTGAAAAAGATAAAGGCTGTGTTTGAAACAGCCCACTACATACTATTACTACAGTGAAGTTGACCAAAAGTACTTAGTAGTTCACAGTATGAGACAAATCTGAAAAATCTGCAGTGTACCAAGGTATCAGGATGTATAGTGAACCCCCCCCCCCCCCACACACACACACACACCCCAAAAAAAAAGGGGGAGGCAAGTGGTGTTGTTTTTGGTTTGGTTTGTTTGTTAGCACTGTAGCAGTTTATTTCATACTAAATTGTGTTGATAGATTGCCACTGACCCAAATAGATGTTATAATATTTTGGGGAAAGTAGGTAAAAGGTCAAATTTTTTCAAAACGTTTTAATCTTTTTTCCTATTTACTTATAATGGAGGAAATTTCACACCTGTAGCAGCAGAACTATTGGCTGAAATCACACCAAATTGGGATTATAAATTGCCAGTGGTGTAGAACAGATGCCACAACATTTTGGGAAAAATGGGTAAAAGGTTGAATTCTTTTTATGTATTTTTAAAAATATTT
>JAQQZY010000027.1:12238057-12254389 GCA_030068375.1 Ostorhinchus rueppellii | reverse complement strand
CATTCTGTTCTATTCTATTCTATTCTATTCTATTCTATTCTATTCTATTCTATTCTATTCTATTCTATTCTATTCTAAAAGCTTAGAGTAAAGTTCAGGGTTATTATATCAAAATCCGAGAAAACTTAAGAAAATGCAACTTTTTCAGCAAATCTATCATTAACTGAACATAAACCCAGTGTTTCCACCCACTGTCATTGATCCAAGTCTATGGGTTTTACTGGTGACTTAATAATTTAAGAAGTTGACGGTGTTTTCACGTTCACTACGAAGCATCTGAACGTCCAAATGGGTCATATCTGATGACCGTGAAAGGCTGAGAAAATGCCTTTTTTCTTTTTACATGTATTGATAGAAATAGTGGATCAATAGGTGTTAAACAGTTTACGTCAGTAGATTCCTTTGGTTGACAGAGGATGTTTGGGTCTTTATGAGTTAAAATGCATTTGTATGGAGTTTTTTGTAATAACTTGTATTGCCTCAGCTCTGCAAAAGTTTTTTTTTTTTTTTTTTTGAGAGACGTATGGGTTTGCACAACATTAAACTCTGCTCAGTTGAAGTCAGAATATACACAAGTGAAAAATATACCCAATGTTTCAAAATCATTTATGTAAATGTAGCAGCAGCCGACAGCCTTATGCTTTCTGTACTGAAGACTTTATCTCCACTTTCCACTGTGATCATATTGGCCTTTTGGGCCTAAGTATCTCCTCTGCTGAAGCATAACGGACAAAACAGCAGTTCCCTGTCGGATTAGGACATCACTGTCAGACTGTGCCCAGCTACACTCTGACAGACCTATTAGCAGGACGCATGTCATTGTGAAGCTTTGCAGAGACGACAGGATGTAAAATTAAGGGAAATGTCTCGCTACATTTCTTTAGTGCATTTGAAGCCTCTCAAGAAGGTTTTTGAGATAATAAAAAAAAAACAAAACAGTAATAATGCGAAAGAAACAAACAAAACATGACGCTATCATATAATTCAAAAGCATCTCTGAAATGAAAAGGAAGCTAATTCGTTTGCAGACTCGTTTCGGGTCTGGCTATATAGTACTTTGCCTGGTTCAAGTGTTCAGAAGCTTCTCTAATGTAGACATAGAGCAATTTCAGGCAATTACTATGCAGTTCCATCTTATGTAAACACCAACTATAAAGACTTCCTGTCATGAATATTATTTACATGATTGAGAACACCATTTGAGCTGAGACTGAGGGTTACAGTTGAGAATGGTACAAGACAAAGACAAGCCCTGGAAAATTGTGACAAAAACCTTTTTATAGCGAGACAGTTGCTAATTATTGGACAAATTTCCTCAGGAGCTGTCAGGCTTGGTGGGAGTTTGCTCGTCATTCTGCCGTGGTGGTGGCGGCTGGCAAGTGTCCAAAGGCTGATTCAAAATTTAGAATTGCTTTCATCAATCTTTGATCATTTGGCAGAGAAAAGATTTGTACTTTTCTGAGGCAGTTATTATGTGTCCCTTCATTTTACCATTTAATCTTTTTCCAGCTTTCCAACACTTTGTTAAATCCCCAAGCACAAGTCCCAAGTGAGCATTAAACTTTTCAATGGTGGTAACAAATATGAGTAAACTGCACTCAATTAAAGTGTCATAAAGTGTGTGTGGCACTGCTAAGACTTCATTCAGAAACTTTCAAAATAAAGCAACTCATTGCTGTAGAAACAATTAATGAGATAGTTTTAAGAAGACTACTTTCTCCATAATAGTTGCTTAATGGCAGCCATGAAGTATAATCTTTCACTTGATTTATAATGATGTGAAAAAACAAAACACAACACTGACTTAAAACTGCCTGTTCACCAATACTTCTGGTTTATTCAGAACAATATTTTGTAAACACTGGTGAGATCCTAACTGGAGGTCTAATAATCTACTTACAAGCAAAATTCTAGTTAATTAGCCATGCAAAATAAACAAACCCACTGTTTTGTTTAGGGTTTTTTTTTTCATTAGAATGCTGATTGAGCTTAGTACAAATGGTTTATATTTCTCCATCATGTTTTAAGTACTGATGCTTAGAGAAAAGTCCTGCTTGTCTTTTAAATTCTTCACACCCTCCAGTAAACTCTCTAGTATAATCAAATGCTCACTTCCACTGTGACTTCCATTTCAGTGAAACACTTAGTCAGGTAAAACCTCTGGCTGTGTCAGCTAAGCCATCAGTGTGGCGGTGCACGGAACACAAGTGGACGAGTGCAGAGGAAGCTGGAGTTCCTCTTCGTCACAGAGAGAGGAGATGGGTGCTGTGTGGATTCTGCAGTTTCCCCTAACTCCTACTCCCTCCAGACAGCTGATGTTTATCTGCTCTGCCCATCTGGGCCTTGTGACTAAACATCTGGTAAAGCTGCCACTGTGCATGCAATGTTTCACTGAGTGATGACAGCGAAGGGGCACTGCTGTCCACCCCTTTCAAAACAATCTGAGAAGGCAGGGAGGACTTCATCTCTGAGATGCCAAGGCTTATTCTTGAAACCTGACTCACTTAACAGACTACTGACCAGCACTCCGAAATTTATCTCATTATTTTGTTCAGGGGTACACTGCAATTATCCCGACCGTGGCTTTATGAGTTTATAATCTCAGTGATGTGGGATAGGCTGATTTGAAATACGAAGCAAATTCCTTGCCTGCAGGTTTTCGTCTTAATTTTGCAGGCTTTGATTATGATCTCACAGAATTATCATACAACATTATTACAACTACCCACAAAGAGAAAATCGCTCATCAAATTAAAAAGACATTTCCAGGCCACCCATGCAGCAGATCTTTTGAAGCACAACACAGAGTTCTCCGGTGAAATATTAGGTCATACAATAAAGATCATTTCCTTGTAACTAGTACTTTAGTTAAAAAATAAAAAAATTAATTCTCTTAATAGTGGTTAAAAAGCAGGTGGCCTTAGCATCAGTACTCTGTCTTCACTGTGTGCAAGGCTTTCCCATCCTTCTTTTGTCAATTCTTTGAGAAAAACCGAGCCCATGTAGCCACACATCCTCTTTCTTCTCTTCACTTTCCCCTAGAACGATATGTTTTGCAACGACTGGTAGGCCTTCATCCATTATAGATGCTGTGTTTTAGGGGGATCTGTGCAGGATGATATAAATATCTCCTTTTGGTTCCCAGCAGGATGGGAGAAGCAGCACAAGACAGGCCACAATGTGATGTTAGAGCAGGGCATCTTTATTATTTGATTTGATGTCCAAAGTAAAAGAAAGTAAAGATGCTCACGTGATCAGTAGACAGCACAGCGCTCCATAATTTATGAGCTATGTCAAATCTCCTGACACCTCCACTTCAACCTCTTCTTCAGTTAGATATGCCTATGAGACAGTTAGTTGCACCTACCGTACCTCAGTCCACATCAAAATAAAGCTACTGAAAAAACTAATTAAATTCAACTGCAAAATATTACAGCTCCATTGTTTGACAGAGGCTGTAATGCAACACAACTTTATGTTCCTGAATGAGTTTTTGCCCTTTGTGTCCTCTGTTACAGGCCACACCACAGCAGGAGGATTTAGGTTAGCATACAAAAGCAGCATGAGGCAAAACCTGACAGATATGCGTGGTGGTCAATTGAAAGAGAGGGAGCGAGGCAGAGCTGTAGACCTCTCCCACTGTGCTCAGATCCACCGCTCTATTAGTCTGGCACTGTGGAAGAAGCCAGCCCACTGTTAAGAGAACGTACACACAGACACACACAATATTGATACAAGAGGAAAGAGCCACACTGAGGGATCTAATATGCAAAGTATAGATATGTTCATAACTTGCCGAACATTGTTTCCCCAACTACCAGAATCCTATACTCTTCATTTTCTACTATATTTAATACTCTTTTGATAAAACACTCTGGAGAGGATTGACATAAGCAGAGCAGTGCGGTTAGGAAGTCTATGGAATGGTGCCAAGTAGCAGCGAATCAGTTATGCTCAAGGCACATAGAAATAATTCATGGCAGTACTCTGAAAGTAGTTGAGGCATGGGTGCAACACAGAGCAAATTTCCTATGTCTGGGTGTTGGGCCCAGGTATAATTTCTGCCTGAGTGTTTGGATCCAAGAGCTAGACGGGGACTAGGGCTGGCAAAAGCTGAAATGCTGAGCAGTTCTGAGTATGACGTCAGTTCAAAAAAAAAAAAAGGGAGAGCACGGCATTACTTTGCATGCAGAATTGGAATAGATGATTTAAGGAGGCCTTAGAGGGAGATCCCACAACACAGAGAATACCTCAGCGGTTTGACTGACTGGTACTAAGAAAGTGCCTCTATATATACGCACAATGTGAAACGCACTGTTGATTAAGTCAATGTGGTTCCATTTCATCTCTTCTTTTATCTGTGGAAAAAACAAAGAGTTAAGATCTTCTTTCCAGTGGCTCACACACCTGTCTTCTCTGTTTTCAGGAACCCACTGTGGAACCCACTGGGTCGTCTTCTGCTTTTCCGCCTGTTCGAAGGACCAAGAGGCGAGTTAAATCACCCGAGTGATTGTGGAAAAGCAGAGAAGAGAGACTAACTTCCCACCTTTGTTCTTGCCAATGCCTTATGAAAACATTCTCTGTGGACTCTGTCTCAGCTCACTCTGTACTGTTTAGTTACTGCATGTAGCTAAAATTCTCAGGTGCAGGAAGACAGTGAAACACAAAGACGGAAGAAGAAAGGGAACGAGATAAAGCGAGCAACACTGCATAATTAGCATTACTGAGTGTGTGTCAAAGCTAGGAACCATGAGAAGAGACTTCTGAAGACAACTACGCTGTGAAAAACATTGCGGCTAACCTTCAGGACATTTGTATGCGTGATTGGGTATATGTGTGCACACCTCTTTTATTTTCAAAGGACTTGAGCTTGTATTTGGATGCCGATTTAGCTTTTCATTATGACTCTGCGAGGAGGCTTTGTGAGACCGTGGACTGGCTGTCACAGAGGTGTTTGCTGCTGGGTGTTACTTCTGGCTTGTTATTTCTTGCTTGCCTTGGCAGCCAAACCCAAAATGCCAGGCCACACACACCTCAACTCAATACGCATCGATGGGGACATATCTCTGGGTGGACTGTTTCCAGTGCACGCCAGAGGAAATGATGGCAAAGCCTGTGGGGAGCTAAAAAAGGAGAAAGGGATCCATAGGCTGGAGGCCATGTTATTTGCCCTGGATCGTATCAATAATGACAATGAGCTGCTGCCTAATATCACTTTAGGAGCACGCATCCTGGACACCTGCTCTAGGGACACACATGCACTGGAGCAGTCGCTGACATTTGTCCAGGCATTGATTGAGAAAGACTCAACTGATGTCAAGTGTCTCAGCGGAGGGCCGCCAATCATCACAAAGCCTGAGAGAGTGGTGGGAGTGATTGGCGCTTCTGCCAGCTCTGTGTCAATCATGGTGGCAAACATTTTGCGTCTCTTCAAGGTCAGTTGCACTTACTTCTTACTTGACTCTCCGTAAAATGTCACCTCAGACATGAGATGACATGTTCAGCTGAGAACAATATAGGAAAAAATTACTCTTTAAATTTGTTAAATGATGTTAAAATCAACCCACTTTTATTGCTTATTTTAATTAGCGTGCACACTTAAATATTCACCTCACATTCAGTTTTACTCTACACATCCCAGTTGGTGTTTGTATCACCATCCTTTGTGACCTTTTCCCTCAGACGCTTACATCGCATTAGTTTCAGTCCATTTTTCAACCATCCCAAAAACTGATCATTACACAATAATTCTCCTCACTAATGACATTAATTTGCCAAGAGTCCTTAGTGTTGCCTTCTAATTACTTCAGGGAAGTCATGCATGGCACCATCAGCTTATTCCACTACTACTGAAAATAGGGTTTAAAAGGAGCTTCTGCATTGTCTTGGCTTCCAGATGTAAAAATAAGAACAACACATAATGTGTGACAGAACCTCTGTAATACCTGCTCGGTGCTGTCAAACTAAAAAAGAGGCCACAGCCAAACTAATAAGAACTGTGTCAAAACATTTATCACAGTATTCTTGCGAGACTACTGCAATAAGAAGGACAATGTTCATGTTTTGTAACTCATACTAAACACAGACAAGGATCTCACGCAGAATCTTCAGGCTTGACTGACTCACTTTCACAAAAATAACATTTGTCACATACATGCCCTTGTCGACTCATAGTGACATAGATTTGTATATGATCAAATTTTCCTGTTAATTTTCTTGTGGTGTGTAGTAAAGGTGATCAGATGTTCCACTGGTCTTCAAGTGCTACAGATTTTAGTGTGGAGCTGTTACTCTATTCACACATGGCATCCTTCAGAAAGCTTCTATACAAGATAGAAAGCCTGGACCACCTGCTGTCACATCGATGAAACAATATCTAACCTGGTTGTTTCAAGGTTTTCTGGGCCAGACCGCTCTGCAAATGGCTGGAGGGTGAATGGTTCAATGCTCCACATCACTCGCCTGATTAATGTTATTATACTGAAAGTGAACCAGAATAAATACTAAACTCCTCCAGCCTGCTTTTAGTAAGCAGTGGATAAACTACCAAACACTCCAGCAAACACAAGCACAAATGTTATGAATCTTCGTGTCTTTGTATAAAGCAGTGCACCTGTCACATAATCTTCATCATCAAACATTCATCTTAGTCTCAGCACCGAGGCTGGTGGCATCCTGTGTCTCATAAATACTGTCTAATTACTGAGCAACGAGAGGAGCTGGGGTTTTTCTGTGTAACTTAGGGGTCAGTCACCATCATGTCTAAATATGGTATCTCAGGAACAGCTGAACAGAATGACTCAAGGATGAATTGATTTTGGTGGGTAAAGGTCAAAGGTAGGGATGCACCTATGCCGATACCAGTATCGGTGCGATACTGAGCATGAGTACTTGTACTCGCACTTGTAAAAGTACTCTGATGCAAACACACCAATACCACTTATGGCAGCATGATATTTGCAGTTAAGTGCAGCAGGTACCAGCGGAAGAGTAATGTCAACAGCGTGGAGATCTTACTAAATAAATGACGATGACAAAAATAACACCGACTGGAATTAATGTTAAAGACACACATGGATATGGATGGAGCGTTCTGTCCGTCCTCTGCGTACGCAGTTCTGTCCATTTTCCAGGTGCTCAGATGCATACCCAGATGGAGAATACCACCAAGAACCATGGCGGTAGAGGATCTGTTCAAAGGGTGACTGTGTGAGTTAGAAAAAATGACAACTCCCCAGGGCTGGGTCGGTTTACCTCCTACTTATAATACTATGGGGGTAAGGAGCAGAGTGGACCACTGCCCACAGCAGTGAAAATGAAACTTAATGCTCATTTGTCTTTCTCCTCCTGAAGCTTCACTTTTAAACCTTACCAGTGGAAATACTGTAACATTAGTGTCCACATTACTGTTCCCTCTGTCAGCTCCATGTTTGTTATTACTGACTTTCTTTTTGTTTTCAAAAAAATCAAAGGTCGACATTTCTCAGACTTCACAAACCACATTTTTGTGTTCTTTAAAATTCAAGAATGACACTGTAAATTATAAACCCAATTTCACAAAGATATGTGAAGGATAAAGTGATGACGTGATAACATTTTATATAAAAAAAGAGCAAAGGTTGACTTTCTTGAGGATGTGATAATTTAAAAAAAAAAAGAAAAAAATTTGGCACAAAGGCAAAGGTCAAAGGTTAAAGTTACTGTGACCCAAAGTAATGAAAGCCACTTAATTAGCATTCACTGGCTTTTTATTTGCAACAGCCAATTATCACAAGTCCCCGGCAAAAAGAGTGTAGACGTCTAGAAATCCAGAGGACAGCATGAACAGAGTATGATGCGAGGACAGAGGATGCAGGTCTGGTTATTGCTATGTGCTGACTCAGGAGGACATCTGGCCATGGTAGGCCACTGCCAACCACCAGTACACACAAAGCCTCAAACAGGAGGTAGGGAAATGCACAACAGTCAGCTACCCTGTGAATACAGGCCTCTTCTCAGAATACTAACAGAAATGAATATGCAGGCAGTGAAGCATATACTCATATACCCATGTTTACGTCTATACACAAACCAGTGGTGACAGTAAAATAGAGTCCACAGAAGTCTCATTACAGTGCCGAACGTGCATCCTGAAAAGCCCCAAAACACAGGATGATTGCCATACTTCATGCTGCTGCACAACCTCACCCACAAATACTTCTTCAAATAAGGCTTTCTGGCAGAGTCCAGGATGAGGGTACAGGAACAGCCAGAGGAGGGTCTGTCCACTAACAGACTTCTGAGACAACTAACTGGCATGCCATTGTTTGGGCAGGATGTTGCCAGTGAGTTCTGTATGTTCCACATTTCTTCTCCGGTGGGAAGAGATTATTTGATTTCTTTCTTTCTTTCTTTTTTTGACCCTGTCTCTCTCAAGTTGGTTGTGACTTTGCAGCATCCAAGACTTCACACCCTTTGGCAAAGCATGATTTTGTGTGAGTGCAAAGGGGCTCTGAAGACTGATAAGTTCAGGTAAACTCAAGGATTGTACCAATGATCCCTCCTCTCGGTCATGGAACTAAGTCCTCTTTTGTGATGCACTAGTTGCAAAAAAAAAAAAAAAAACCACCTCTTTTCCAGACAACTCCAGGAGGAGGTGAACAATTCCTTTTTGAAATAGGGAACTCACTAATTAACCAAGAGTGTATGGATGAATTTCTGTCCTTGGGTCATTATGAGATCCAAATATTGAAGACTGCAATCCTAAAATCTGTGTGTTTCCCAGTTTTCTGTGTCATAATATTCTGGAAATATAGTACGACTATGTTTTGCTCATCACGGTGTTCCTCCAGACTTACAATGAGCTCTTTTCTTACTCTGTTTTCTAAGCTTTGAAGAACAGAAAATATGGAAAAATGTTTCAGTGCATGCACAACCTGCTTTACGAGGCAGTATTTTTTGACACTGGACAAAAATCCCATAATAACGTTTTTCTATTGTAATTCAGTACTTATGACATGACACTAGACATCTGCATCTACTCTTTGCTTTGTTTCTTCAGGCCTTAGGAACTGTAAAGAAAGATTCTGGCCAATCACAAGTCCTACAGGAGATGGAGGGCAGGGTTAAAACACTGACAGCTCCGATAACCAATCACTGTCAAGAATTTGTTAGTGTCCAATGGTGGCTGGTGCAGAAGAATATGAGGACAGCAGTTATGAATTAGTGAGCAGAGCCAAAGGTTTAATGTTTCAGCCAGCTGCTAATGCATGTCATAAGAATTTCATTTTAATGTTTGCTTTACCTGTGACATCTGGTTAATCGTCTACTTCACGTTCATTCTAAAGTCCTGAAAGCATCTGCATCTCACTCAATATGACTTGGCAACCTGGTGAAAATGATCCCTTCGCACAAGGACAAGAAAGTAAAGATATTTCTGTTTGGTTATGGGTGCCAAAAACTGCACCCTGAGGTGAATCTTTAATCCTCGAAAGAGAGCAAAGCCTCATGTCGTCTGTTCTCCAAAGTTTTCAGAGCTACATTCACACTCATTTAGCCAGTGCCTCATGAGCTAGAAGTTAATACACTTCCCCAGAAATTAAGTAAATACAGTTAAAAACAACTTCAATAAACATCAACTTGAACTACAGGACACAGGAGGACAACTTTATCATAATAATTAAAACTTGGGGAAAACAATATCTATACATTAACATGTTAACAGGGATTAATCCATCATAATGATTCATCTGATTAAACGTTGTAATGCATTTAACCCATCTGCAGCACAGAATGACTCTGGACATCTCTGATAATGCATTTGGAGCAGTTTGTCCGAGTAAATTTACCATCGTGCATGAACAAATGGGCAGTTGATCCAACAGTGACAAGCAGCAGAACCATCCCATAAACATGGAAGATGCTTAACAGCACGTTGGCCCTCTGGATGGAAATATGAGAACAAAAAACCCAGAACAGTTGTTTTGTTTCAGTTTGCTTTGTTGAACCTGTTAAAGGTGATTAATAAACACAATAAGTAAAGACATATTCATAAACTTTCAACAGCTTTTCTAATCTAAAGTGCCCCCTCTGGTAAACCCCAAATTCAATTTTCACAATTCTATGTGCATATACCACTAACAAAAAGGAGACAACTGCTATTCAGTATGCTTACACATACATAAATAGTACATCCTACGGTGGCCCTGAAGTGCAAAACGCAACCCCAAAAGAGAAAACACAACATTAACCAAAACGGAAAAGGTAGGTACCCTCAGGTAACGGAAGGGTGACACAATGATTGCTGATTGGATGAAAGAAGTTGTGTGTCTTTTGACCCAGAGACACATTTTACAGATTTTTTCTTTTGAAAATGAGCAGCACTGGTGATAATGTACTCACTGTTATTAAAACATACTTTGATACAGGACATAGCTATGCTGTGATAATGGATATAACAAAAGACAGACAACTCCTTTCATCCAATCAGCAATCACTGCGTCACCCTTATGTTACCAGAGGGTACCTACCCTTTCCCTTTTGGTTAATGTTGTTGTGTTTTCTCTTTTGCTGTTGCGTTTTCTCTTTTGCAGTTGTTTTCTCTTTTGCGGTTGTGTTTTCTCTTTTGCAGTTGTTTTCTCTTTTGCTGTTGCATTTTCTCTTTTGCGGTTGTGTTTTCTCTTTTGGTGTTGTGTTTTCTCTTTTGCGGTTGTGTTTTCTCTTTTGCTGTTGTGTTTTCTCTTTTGCGGTTGTGTTTTCTCTTTTGCAGTTGTTTTCTCTTTTGCTGTTGTGTTTTCTCTTTTGCAGTTGTTTTCTCTTTTGCGGTTGCGTTTTCTCTTTTGCGGTTGTGTTTTCTCTTTTGCGGTTGTGTTTTCTCTTTTGCTGTTGTGTTTTCTCTTTTGCAGTTGTTTTCTCTTTTGCTGTTGCGTTTTCTCTTTTGCGGTTGTGTTTTCTCTTTTGCGGTTGTGTTTTCTCTTGCTGTTGTGTTTTCTCTTTTGCTGTTGTGTTTTCTGTTTTGCTGTTGTGTTTTCTCTTTTGCAGTTGTTTTCTCTTTTGCAGTTGTGTTTTCTCTTTTGCTGCTGTGTTTTCTCTTTTGTGGTTGTGTTTTCTGTTTTGCGGTTGTGTTTTCTGTTTTGCTGTTGTGTTTTCTCTTTTGCTGTTGTGTTTTCTCTTTTGCAGTTGTGTTTTCTCTTTTGCTGTTGTGTTTTCAATTTTGCGGTTGTGTTTTCTCTTTTGCGGTTGTGTTTTCTCTTTTGCGGTTGTGTTTTCTCTTTTGCTGTTGTGTTTTCTCTTTTGCTGTTGTGTTTTCTCTTTTGCTGTTGTGTTTTCTCTTTTGCTGTTGTGTTTTCTCTTTCGCAGTTGTGTTTTCTCTTTTGCTGTTGTGTTTTCTCTTTTGCAGTTGTGTTTTCTCTTTTGCTGTTGTGTTTTCTCTTTTGCTGTTGTGTTTTCTCTTTTGCGGTTGTGTTTTCTCTTTTGCTGTTGTGTTTTCTGTTTTGCTGTTGTGTTTTCTCTTTTGCAGTTGTGTTTGGCACTTCAGGGCCACCGTAACATCCAGATGAAAACAAAAAAAGTACAAAGCACAAAAGAACATAGTAAACCAGAATAATATCATGAAGTATTTAAATGATTAAAAGGTACTGTGCTCCACAATAAGCCACACAAGGCAATAAAGATTAATTTAGACTTGGGGTGCATCAAAGATAAGGTCCAAGTCAAAGCATTCAATCATAAGAAAATGAAATGACACTTATTTTACACTGGGTATAAAAATGCCCACATTAAGTTATGTTTGTTCCATGTTGCAGAAGAACAGCTGAATGCTGGTTCACCATATTATTGTCACTGTAAATCTATTTATCAGGTGGCTAGTAGGCTACCACCTTCGTTTGTGTTTTCATTTCCACTATCTTCTATTTCTGTTAATAGCTACGTCAAATATCTGTGCCGCTGAACCATGAAATAGGGGGCAGGACCTTTTCAATGATTCAACTTTACTCACTCGTCCCTTCCATTCATGGATGTATTGATCGGTAAGAAGGACTAGAGAGGAACCTGACATGGTCTTCACTTTTCTGTAATAGAAGAAGCAGTATTATGTTGTTTATCTTTACCTTCTGTCCATGTTTAGGGCAAAGTGGAGGGCTGCAGGATGGTGTATGTTTCACCTGATTTCTTCCTACTACACCTTAAGTCTTGCACAAAGATGATATTACATATATTTAACCCTTAAAGACTCCAACATCCACCATCGACCTGAACCATCTATTGAACTAAACTGTTTAATACCTACTGATCCACTAATTCTATCAATCCATGTGAATAATTGGTGTAAAACGCAGTTTATCAGATTTTCATGGTCATCAGATGTGACCCATTTGGACGTTGAGAGGCTCTGTAGTAAACGCAAAAACATTGTCATCTTCTACAATAATAGCCACGTTTACATGGATTTAGAAAAAAAATGTAGATGTCTCGGTACTTTATTTGGAGGACATGCTAACTGACACCCTTGGTTTACAGCAACTGCGCTAAGCTAAAGCTAAAAGCACTGCTCCCAAAGCAGGACAATGCCTGGACGGATTTTAACCGTTTTTTTGTTTTGTTTTGTTTGTTTGTTTGTTTTTCACTGTTCTAACTCTGGGGGTGACTGAGACTGACTTAATTTCATGTTTGGGTGTCTCATTCCTTTAAGAAAGGTTCAGTAGAGAGAAAAAACCAAAAAACCAAAACACTGGGTCTTTATGAGCTAAATATGAACTGGACAACTTCAACATACGACTATGAGGAAAACATTTAAATGTTTCTATCGTCTGCATTTGTTACACAGTGATAATGAGTCAACAGGAGGAGGTTGTGAAACCTCAAAATGAGGGAACTATGTTTTCAACTGCCCACCTGGGGCATGTCTAATAAGTTAAATGGGCAGTAAATCTGTTCATGCCATAACCATCTGTCAGACTAACATATCATCAGTCACTGCCACAAAACAGCCACTTTGTATGTTCACTGAAGTGGAAATAATTAAACAGAACACGTGAATATTGTCTTTCTCTTATTTCTGCTAATGTTTCTCAATCAAAATACAACATGGACAGTAATACTTCCTTACACCCTCATCAAATATTTATTAATGAAGTGCTTTGGAAACATTGTAGACATCAGTAATCCTCAAAAGCCTTAATCAACTTATTGTCTCTTTTGCACTTGACAGCCGGAACGCTTTTTTGTGAATCAGACTTGATACAGAAACAAGAGGCCATGTTAATGGGATTTGTACGAGGTGTGGAACAGGCCCCAGGTGGAAAAAGAAAAATACTACGTTTAATATTACTAAAAAATATTTCACCCAAGCCACTAGATGATGAAGCTGATGTAGAATGGAGACTTTATTGCGCTACACACAACGCCACACACACATACATGTTCTAGTTCGTTTATGCCCTCGTTTTCTTTGTTTGTTTTTCAGGTTTTAATCTCGGTGCAAGAAAGTGTACTATAAAACAAGATGATACATGGTTCCCACTGAGCTTAATTTAGCTCCACTATCTACTACCTTCTGCTTCATATACAATCTATTTTAATGTAATTAGGTTTATTGTCCTGGGATATTTTTGTATGACTCATGAAGTAAAATGAATTCATTTGATTACCATATTTTACCTGTGTAAACACTTAATTATTATTACACTAATGATGAAACAAGGAAGAGCAACATTCATTGTCATGTTAAATATTAACCCCTTGATGTCGATTGTCGTAAATTTGCATCAACCCCCCCAAAAATGCAACCAAAATACAATCTACTTGAAAGAAAAAACTCGTCTAATTTTTTTTTTCATAATTGGAAATAGATTCAGGTGTTAAGGGGTTAAACCCAGTGATTTCTTTCAGAGTAATTTCAGACTATGGGGATGTTATGTATGTCTAGTAATTTTTTTGTGTGTTTTTATTTCCTCTGAGATCCTGTAGAAATGTATGAACATTTGTTGACATTAAAACAGTTTCCCTGAATCCCAAAATACCTGATGCAATGCACTGAATGTGTCATATTGCTCAATGTAAGAATAGTTAATCTGCCATGATTCACTTTTGTTCTGACATGTTTCAACAAATGCGATACAGTATTTGTACTAATACTCATTATAAACACCATTAACTGAACACTGTTTAATATGGAATCATCTCCAAGACTCATTAGAAACCACTCCGCTGCCATTACTCGCCGTGATGTTATTGACCAATAAGTAAAGCTAAGCTTGTACTTTCACACGGCGTGTCTCGGCAGGTTCCGGCTCTTTTCTCGATCATTAAAGTCACATAAAACTGTTAGTAAGACTCCCTTGAGTGGCAGAAATGGTTTCACCACTTCCCTCTAATGACTTCAAAAGTCAGGCTCGGCTTCTTTAAACCCATTACTTTCTCACCTGAGCGGCTGCATTGGAGGTAAATTTAGGATGATAATGATAACGGTGAGCTTTCTGTTTTCGAATAACGCAGTTTCCAGATTGGTGGGTATTGTACGTCTTCTGAGAAAATAATGAAAAACAAAACAGAAAACCTATGAGCTGCGTTGTTGTGGTTAGTAGGTGCAGTGCTATTATTTCTATCGGTGCACAGGAGTTACGACTCCTTGTTTTTTTCACGTAGTGCTTTGTTAGAGTTGCTTCATTTATTTTTCATGCCTACTTGATGATTTAATATACATAAGGAACATATTCATAGAAGCAGGTTAAACTAAACATAATATACCAGCACCATAATTTTGGAGCTGACACCGTTAGTGCAGTTTGGCATCCTCGTGAGGCAGGAAATTGTTTCCTGGGTATAATTGGCTTCATGCTTGAAATTGTTTTCAGCTCCTTACTTTTGGGCTTCTCCTTATCCTCCTCACAGTCTTAGAGTGGCTGAAGGCGAAGTGTTTGCTCAGCACTTCAGAGCAGGCAGGATTCCATCCCTATGGTGTGTCATGAATATTTTACTATATTGTTACGTAATTTACGCCCAGGGATGGAGGTTGAAAGCTCCCTCTCTGCATCTACTCATCACTGGGTCCACTTCTTGGTCTGTTTTCATCAGCTGGGTCTTCATATTGCTTTATAAGCATGAAAAAACTGCACTGGCACTTGAGGTAATTAGCAGTTGGTTGCTTATGGTACTCAAGACAGACTGAGTGTTAATTAAAGCCCCATGCTTTTGATTGTGTCTCTTCCACATCACAAAAATCAGCTGCACTGACTGGCTTGAGCGATACTGGTGCAGCAATCAGAAATAGCAGAAGTAAAAAAAAAGAAAGAAATAGCAGAAGCATGCAGTGTGTTTCAGGTATCGAAGTCGACTTGCTGAGACAATCATAAGCTTTCAGACAAAGACGGGGGTAGCATGAGCAACTTCCACACAGCAGCTTTCTAAATTAGGTACAAACTGGCACAGTCAGTCTGCAGGACTTAGCCTTTTCTCTGTGGAGGAGTAAGCTTGGGGCTGTGGAGAGGAGAAAGGTGTGGGAGGGGGGGGAGCAGAGGTGGTATCTAAGTACTGTGAGCAGAGAGAGGAGGGTTAACTTGCCTGTTGTGCTGTCTGTGAAGCAAAGACCTTGTATCCACCCCTCTCCTCCCTCATTAGAGGCGCAGGCCCTCAGGCACAGAGCCTTCCTCCCCCTCAGCATTTCACTGTGTTGAGACAGGGCTCTTATTGGATTACCCCATCAGCCAACAGTGAGCATACGGTGAAAGCTTTAAAGCCCTCCAAAATATGCACACATCGGCTTTTTTTCCCTTTCACTTTGAAATGGTCAATCAATTCACTAAGCTATGAAGGTAAATATCACTTTCAAACATTGTCAGACGAATAAAAAAATAGGGTCCTTGAAATAAAATGCTGTATGTGAGATATTTCTTGAAAGCTTTAGGTTTATCGAAAAGGATATAGCGAAATAGACTCAATTCTGAAGACAAAATCAGCCATTTATACAATCACGGAGCACGATTATGACCTTGTGCAGGAAATACTCTGGTCTGTAACTACAGTCAATGAATTGTAATTAGTTCATGCTAATACTGACCTGCTTCGATACTGAAACACACATAGTCCTTGTGTACCAAATTTTGATGTCTAAGTAAAAACACGGTGCCAGTAGGTAAGCATGAACCAGTCATGGAAAAAATTATTAAACCACCCTTGTTTTCTTTAATTTCTTGTTCATTTTAGTGTCTGGTACAACTAAAGGTACATTTGCTTCGGCAAATATAATGATGACAATAAAAATAGCTCATAGTAGTTAAATTTCAGAGCTGATATCTATCCATTTTACATGTTTTCTTGATAAAAACCAAAATCACTTCAGTTCTTACATCAATA
>JAQQZY010000027.1:12212178-12225966 GCA_030068375.1 Ostorhinchus rueppellii | reverse complement strand
ATGATAGTATTTTACTTTTCTGACCCACTTGAGATTGAATTTGTCTGAATGTGGAACCTGAACTAAAATGATTAATATCTTAATATCTATTTTTGCATTTTACAAATTCATCCCAGAGGCCAGATCGTACCCTTTAGTGGACCAGATTTGGCCCCCAGGCCGCATGTTTGACACCTGTGTTCTTGACAGACAGCTCCACTGTACTTATGCTTAATATGTTCCCAATAAGACTTCCCTGTTTCAGTCACTTACATGAGCTCACCTGCTCCTACAGCTCTGCAACTTCTGTCCAGATCTGACATTGCTTCTTACTTCATCAATTTTACACAATCTGAAATATCAGCATGAAATATATATGGAAAAATCCTTGTTGGGTTTCAACAGGTGTGGCTGCATCAGACTTGCACACACCCACACACGAGTTTTATTAACAAGAAAAATGACAAACTAACAACGTGTCATACCCTGGATGTTGTTTCATTATCTTACTGAAAAAACAGAAGAGTGCACGTGCAGAAGGGAACATGTGCGTTTAGAAAATGGAACAATACTTGGGAGAGTTCAGAGACTTAAGTCGGATTCTCAGTGCAATATATCACAAATGCATGGGGTGTCCTAAAACTTTATTTCCACCACTTTATGTATTCAGTCTGCTGCAGTACTGTGTCCTTGAGTCCATGAAACGCAGCCAGTTATCAGTCTACCACACTCCATGTAATGATAAAGACTAGAAGAAGTGGATGTAGTGGAGTATGTTAAGTCATGAGGCTTAACTGATGGAGAATCTAAGGCTACGCTCAGACGGCAGGTCTTAATGCACAATTCGGATTTTTCTTGAAATCTGATTTTTTTTTTGTGTGCTCGTTCATATTACAAATTAAATGCGACTTCTATCAGTTTTAAGTGTGAACTGAATGGGACCCTGAAGTGACCCGGATGTGCAGAAGAGGTCCTGATGTCATTCGGGACCATGCAGAACGCACTGTGTTTAAGGAAGTAAATATGGAGGGATCTTGTATCGGTGTGTGTGGGACTGATAAAGTTTGTCTAAAACCGAAGTCAGCACCAGGTAGATAATTTTAAGTAAAAGATAAAAAAAAAAAAAAGCAGAGCCAGGTTTTTTACTGTGGCTGCGACATTTTTACAGTGGAATATCTGAATGTGGAGTCGGAGTCAGGAGTGGTGGGATAGTGACGTTAGCAGCTTCACTGACAGACTTTTTTCAGAATTTTCCAATGACAAGAAAAATGTTTAAATATGTCTGTGACCGCCTCTGTAACACTCTCATGATAAGACCCTCATCTCCAGCGATTTCAATGACGTAAAGGTCGGATAAATGCGACCTGGCAGTTCAGACTGATGCCAGATTGCAAAATATCCGATATGTATCAGATTTAGTCCCACATATGAAAGTGGCCTGGGTGGGATTTAAAAAAATCGGATACGTGCTGTTCAGACTGTCTTTAAAACGTCAAATAGCGGTAAAATATCGGATTTGGGCCACATTTGGCTGCAGTCTGAACGTAGCCTAACAAGCGAACTAACATTAGCTCTAGACTGCGTCTCCTAAACTGGATCTTCATAGATACCTCTGATACATAATATGAAGGTAAACAAAGTGATGATTTATCTCAATACACAGCTGAGCACAAATTAAAATGGCACTGCTGACCAGACCAGAAGTTTCAGCGATATTAAAGACAGTTAAAATCAAGATTTACTGCAGGCAAAAACTATTATGATGAAAAAGTGCACTAATAACTTTAATTAAAGTTATAGCATTCAGGGCATTCAGGCTCTGCTGTCAGACTGTTTGGACCCGGAAATGAGTTCTAAGGCACTGTGATATCAGATTAAACAACTGGATTGTCACTTCCAGGTCCAAATAGTCAACATTAAGATGGCAAAAATACAAACTTTCTTTTTTTCAAAATGACAGTTGAGAAAACAAATAATTGCCTAATTATATACAGCCTATGATAAAAACCCAGCGACTCTGGTTCCATGTTTGTCTCCTGTCTCTGGTCTTGGTTCGCTGCAGGTCAGTCTGCAAGACGAGGCAAAGGGATTAATTATACAGACAGAAAGAAAAGTGTGCTTGGGCCATATTCCCTCAGAATGCGGTAACAGGGTCATGTGAATCAGAAAATAGCATTTTATTTCTCTAATGTAGATCACTGCTCCCTCTCTCCCGCTGTAACTGGCTGTCCATCACTGCTCTCAGTCATTTGTTGCTTTTTGCAAATTTATTTTTGCCATTATTTGTTAGTTAAAGGAGTGATATTTTGCTTTTTTAAATTAAATTATGCATTTTCAAACATTTCCCTGTGGTCTACATAAGCTGTAAATGCTCTGCTTGGGTCTGAATTCTTCATTAATTCAACTCCACAGGTCCATCTTCAACATTATTTCTGAGTAATGACAACAGAAAAGTGGTTTTGAGCGCTGGCCCTTTAAATGCAAATGAGCCACTTCATGCCCCGCCCCCTCTAGGTTGTTGCCTGTGCTGCTCTGTCCCATTCAACCAAAAACTAAACATTTTAGGTAATCAGCTCGAAGTTTGAGCATATTTACCTCTGCCAAGGAAGTTATGTTTTTGTCAGGGTTTGTTTGTTTATTTGTTTGTGTGTTAGCAACATAACACAAAAAAGTTATGGATGGATTTTGATGAAATTTTCAGCATATGTCCGCTCTGGGTCAAGAAAGAGATGATTCAATTTTGGATGCGATCCGGATCACCATCTGGATCCAGGAACGAGATAGGGCATGGTGGCACAGAGCTGCACAGGATGTACTACAACCACTGCTGCTGACAAACAATTATGTCGTGTGTAATTAGTTACAAAACGCAACAAATTTAGCAGAAATTAAAACAGGTTGTAGAAATGCACTCGATTTTTGCCAGAGTGAATATAAAGACAGCTTTGCAGGAGCTGGAGGGTTAAAATTCAAACTGTATGAACTATTAGGATCCAAATACACAAAAAAATGAACTGAAGACTAATAAAAGTGGGTGTAGCTAAATGTGAGCTCTTTAACCCCTGAATCTATTTCCAATTGTGGGGAAAAAAAAAAATTGTCTTACATTTTTTTCTTTCAAGTAGATAGTATTTTGGTTGAATTTTGGAGCGGGTGGGGGGGGGTGGGGGGGTTAGGTGGGGTTTGATGCGAATTTGCATCAATAGGCATCAAAGGGTTAAGAGGATATCAGCTCTGGTGTTGATGCTGCTCGGCGGTACCTGCTATAAAACAAGTGAGAGGAAGAAGACGACCATTCTGAGGTCCAATAGACACACGGTAACTTAACGTAGTGGACTTTGAAGGGTGACCTGCTCCATCTGCAGATATAAACACCTCAAGAGAACAATTCAATTCAATACTTTGCCATTGTGTAGAAGAACACAAGGAGACTGAAGCTCAAGCATCTTCAGGCAGACATAATAATACAAATACAAAAGCAAGAATTGAAGTGCAACTCATTGATGCAAAAAAACAAAACAAACAAACAAAAAAAAACATTGAACGGAACAGTTGAGCTGAATCATTTTGGTTACATTATCATCACTATACATGAATTACATTCTCTCTGATCCTCTTTAATCCACATAAATTCAACAAACTGGACATTTAATTGACAACTAATATTTCATCATCACAACAGCTCTAGGCGTATTATCAAAAATCCCTAGAGAACAGTTGATTTGTTCTGAAGATGTAAAAGTGGCGTACATGTATCCAAGCTTCAGCATGTTGACTTTACTTTTAAGTTGTAAATCTTTGTTATATAATGGGATTCTAAGCCCCAGTGCTTTACACCTCTGACGGAACATGTTTTTTTTCCCTCTCTTCCACCAAGGACACTGCCCATTCCAGAATGTATTTTATTTACCATGGGCTCCTCAATAAAACTCTATAAATTGAGACGTGATCCACTGCTTCGGTTGTGTTGTGAGGCACTGGCGGCAGCTCTGAACACTGCTGATTCACAGTAAATGAAATGTCAACAGAGTGGCACTTTAATCACATTAACAATGTCGCATTCCTTATTTTGTCACATGCGACTTTCCAGATGAAGGAGAGGATTTACTACTCTTCATGTTACAACCTCCTGTGTTTTGTTTGACCTCAGATTTACTGTCCCGTGCACCTCAATGCCACTTCAAAGTCAACAGTGGAGGAGGTAAACCCACAAGATCCCATTGACCCCTGTTGGAGCGTGACCATTACTTAAAAGCTAAGCGGTATTGACATGGGAAGACTAGAGTGAGTGGATGGACTTGTTCCAAAGTCATCCAAAGGTGTTGTGTGCCGTTACTGTAGATTTAAAGGATGGCGCAGTTTGTATGTGTGGAATCAATACACGTGGACAAGTACAACAAAATAAACCTATTAATTCTGATATCGACTTCTGTATACAGGAAATAAATGCTGATATATCGTGTTTGTTGACTGAAATATGACTGTTCAATCTTTTTTTTTCTTCTTATTTTGGAATTTGGATGGATGACACGAAGCATCACATGGGAGCACATAGTTAATTAACAACAAACATGTCCTGAAAAAGTTACTTTTTCCTCCGTCGTACATGAGAATAATAGTTCTTCAAGTATAAATGAAAATATTCCTCCCTGTAAGCAATTAAGCTGCCAGGGGCAAAAAGCTTAAGATAATTATATTCACTTAAATAAAGCAGGTAATTATGCCCAATGTGGCTGAGAAAATACACTTTTACACAAACAGAAATTAGTTTTAACAATGCTTTGTCGGCTCTAAGCACTCTACATAAATCCTAAGGAAAGTTTGGGTTTAATTTGAGTGTGTTTGGATAAAGGTCATGGCAGGATAATAGGGATAACATGGTTTACCTCACTTATCTTATTATCTTTATAGCCTTGAATTGATTGGAAAAATTAGCTTCACTTGATAACATTTAAGGGGAAAAGTGTTTTACTACCAAACATAACCTTAAAACAGCACATTCATCCAATGACTCCCTTGTCTTTTCATAACAGCATGCGTCTCATCTAAAACTGATTACCTGTGCAGACAGTGACACGAAAGTAAAAGCCATTACCATCAACTCAGAGAATACGTTATCTGCATGTGTACTGTTCTCACCGTTAATCAGCTAGTCGGTGTTAATGGAGGCATCAGACATGGACCCCGTTACTGATTCTGCAGCTGCAGCACAGTTCAATGTGTAAAAGCACAAGGAAATGCTCAACTCGCGCAATTATTGAAAAATGATCAGGGAACGACTATTTCAGGCAGATAAGCGGAGCTAAAATGGAGCGAACAGCCACGTTTTAAATGCAAACAACAACATGTGGTGCACTAATTGCTCTAATGAAGGCTCTGCACATTAATCACACATGCTTTCTGCTTGAATACGTACAATATCACAGCAATTTAATGCTGCATAGCGGAGATCACCGATTAAATCTAGAACCATGACATGTATGAAAAGAGGTGTGTAGATGATAGCAACAATAAGACACAATCTGAATTTGGTTGACTTTCAATACAAGGATATGTTTACAACGTTCTGGTTTGTTGCATAAGATTTCAAACTTCTTCTTTAGATTAAAATACTAATAACCCTGCTTTCTCTACACTAAATAAACTGTGAGCACAGAAAAATACAATTATAATATGGGTGCTTCTATGAAACCGGGTTCATTTTGGTACCTGGCACTTATAATAAAAGAGAAATGTATGTTTCTCTCCAGGATGTACCTAATGATGACCTCAGATAAATGCCAAAAAATTAGACTCTAGCTCTAAGCCATCCCAAAATTGAAGAATTTTTAATCAAATATTAGGGCCAAACATTGGGACAAGAAAAGGTCCCTATAGGTGGCTTAAAATGGTCTCGTATACCGCTAGAAATAAAGACACTGTTACATTTGTTGATCCTAGTGGTTTTTCTAATCCAGATGTGTAGGTTTTTCATGAATTGGCAGTCTCATTCCAGATTTCGTGTGTAACCCATTGTGTCCACTGGCGTTACATGCGGAACCTGCCCATTTAAACATATATAAATTGTGTGTGATTTTGCAACAGCGGTCAATTTTGCGAAGCCCTCTACCTTGCATAATTAGTTTGAGTCTGAAAATATACATGAGAATAAAAAGATATTTGGAAAAATAGTGGGTAATTTTCATGTCCTTTTTACTGTTACATGTGGATTTTTCCATAAAAATAATACAAAAATGTATTTTATCAGAAAAATAGTTTCTCTTGTATCTTAGAAAATATTTATTTTTAAAATAGACCCAAAGTGCTTCCAAACTTGCTTCATAACATTAGTCTACATCTAGTTTTTAGCCCCCATGTCCTGTTTTTAGGGACCAGTTTCATCATTTGGGGTTTGATGCAACAATATATTGTGGCTCAATTTCAGGCGACTGTAGTGGAAACATATTGTGTAGGGCTTTGTTTATATAACAGACTCCAGCCTTAGAGAGAAAAGTCAGGAGTAGACATAAGTGCATGTGTCATCAGTTGTGATGCTCTAAATTACTCACACATTTAAGTGGAGTGTCATGTCATCAGATAATCTTCATTGTGCAGATTTCAGAGTCAGCTGGAGCATTACAAGCTAGTTTTGTTAAAATTATTCATCAGTTGTAACTTTGAAGTGGCGCTACAACGATGCTTAATTTCATGATTTCAGCAAGTTTGCTTATTGTCATAAATATTTCATGCTGCAGTCAGCCTTTGTAAAAGCCACATCAAGTGTATTACACCTGTGCTGCTTCTTCTTATTTCCATTTGCAGGTCCTAGGCTTCAAAGATCTGCCCCAGGTGGAAAGCCTGGTTTGCTTACACATGGAGAAGTTAGCTGTCTGTTGGCATCACTGTCAAAGCACACACAGGAATGACTAGATTGAAACACCGAGGCAATCAGCCTGCACTGCTTACAGACATTAGCGAGGCACTGCTTGATTTTGAGCAGGAGAGATTGCAGGCGCACTCACTCCATCCACTCTGTTGTCTCGTAACTGCTGCACACTGCATGTGCTATCAATGCTTTTCACCGCCCCACTTCTCTTTTCTGCAAGTTAAGCTGAAAAAAGGCATAATGAAATATTTAAAATCTGACTATTAGGCTTTGCAGAAGAGTGCCTTTCCTTTTCTATGCCAGTCCCAGACAAGTTGTGCACGTAGGTGTAGGTAGACCTTGGGTTAGATGTAATTCACGATAAAGAAACCCACCGAGTGTGGGCAGACGAGGAATTCGAAACACAGCAGAGACCAGAAGGTACCTACGGGTTCAGGTAATGCGAGTCTAGCCGGTGAGAATGTTCCGTCTCCCACTTGTTTACATCGGTGTTTCGACTGTTAAGAAGTCGCAGCCAAAGATTCTATTGAATTGGTCTCTGTGGGATGAGTTTTAATTTGATTAAGCAATCTATGCAAATGAAATGTAATTTGCATTACGTTTGTGCAGTTCAGCACTGTTAGTTGTCTGCAATTAAAATGCTTCAGAACGTCAGTGATGAGGCCAGACACTGGAGACGCAGAGATCTTAGAACTGTGTCGGCCCCACAAGTGTCGAACAGGGGTTTACATATGCAAAGATGTATTTATTTTTATTGTGGCGAGCTGATAACGAAAGCATTATGATCTGTTTTAGAATTGTTGTTGGGGATGTAATTAGCTGACCTGAAAATCTGCTTATATTTAGGGAGCGTCATACATTTCTTTGCTGTTCTGTCCATCAATGAAAAGAAAGAAATAGAAATGACCCCTTTCATTATTATTTTTAATTTAGGATTGGGCTCTTAATGGCTTTGTAATAGATAATTAAGTGGTACTAATCGAGTACTTAAGGGATCGTCAGAGGGGACCCAAATCCTATAATATTTAAAGGACAGACTGAACTTAACCTAGATTTACTTTGGAGTTATAGAAATACAAATCATGATCCAAAAAAGTTAAAAACCTGTCATAACCCTACATTTTCCTATGTGGGTTAAAAGCTTCAAACTTTTTCTCAACATTTTGTTCATTTGATTTTGGTCCTCCAATACGCATCAGTTGGGGTACATCCAAAGCACACAGATCAATAGTGCAGTCAGAGGCTTTAAAAGCTGGCAGGATGAATGGATGGCAGAGTGCTTTGAATTATTCAATGTCGCTGTGGATTTGTCAGTCTTTTTTGCGCTGACCGGTCTGTTTACATAGCTCCACTGAAAAGAGCAGCGACTAAGATCAGACAAACATCCTTCACACAGAACTTTTCTCCTCTCCCAGTTGCACAGTAAGAGGTTAACACCTGGAAGACAAATGACTCACGGCCAACACTGTAGCCCGGAGTCTGATTTATTAAAAAAAAAAAAAAAAAGTTTCCTCTCAGTGTCATTAATTTTAATGTGATGCTGGATAAATTAAAAGTAAAAAAAAAAAAACAAATGTCCAACAAATTTAATCTTGTGCTCAGATTTTAATATGATTTTAGAAAAAGAAAATGCCTGGCAGGTAGAAGCTAAGGAGTGGGCTAATACCAACAAAAATATATCCAATAAAATTGCATTGATTGTGAAATTCTGGGCTGGTGTTTAAAAAATAATGATTTTCTCAAATAACCCATGCTGATGGCAATTCTTATTTTCATTTCTTGTTAATATTTATCGCCCTTATATACCAATGAAACAAAAGAATCTTCAAAACAAAAACAACTGTACTGTTTTAAAGCACACATTGTTAGAACACAAATTCAGTCATGTTCAATATAACAAAAAATAAAAGCACAGGCCAAGGTCATCAGTAAAATGTTCATGCATTTGCCCCACAGCGGATGCTGCTTAATAAAACATTGGCCAATACATCTGTACATCCCTAAAACTGACCTCAGCCATTATTGTTGTTGTTGTTTTTTATTTTTTTTTTTTACTTAACCAATAAAGACCCAGTGCTACTTTTGTGGCAGCTCCCAAATGAATTTTTCTCCATATTTCACCATTGTTACATAATTTCTCATCATTTATTGTAATGTTATCCTCTTTATTTGTGTAAAAATCAGGTATTTTCCTTTATTTAATTCACTGATCAAGTAGATGTTCATAACAGCTCTGATTTAAGTTAAAGATTATTATTTTAGTAATAGAGAAAACTGAAGAAAAAGTGACTTTTTCAGCAAATATATCAATAACTGAACCTAAAACAAGTGTTTCCATCCGCTGTCATTGATCAAACTCCATGGGTTTTACTCAGAGCCGGCCTAAGCCTCTATTGGGCCCTCAGCAAAATTGGATTTGGGGGCCCTCTATTTCATTCTTTATTTTTATTTCTTCCTCCTCTTCTGATTTCCTCCTCTTTCTTTTTTCAGCCCCAGAAGGGTATGTCCTTTTTTGTGACATTGTTTTGATTGGAAGTACTTGTGAGTCGGATGCGTAGTGTGCACTATACAGCAGGAGGGATACATTATGGTGCAGCGGAGTTTTTACATTTAAACAGAGGCAGAAAGAAACACTAGGCCTACATCAACAACACCACAGAAAAGTGTTTTTTTTCCCTTTGTACCATAGTATAATTTAGTTTCGTTTTTGTTTTGTTGTCTTCTGCTTATCCGGTTGGTGGGGGTAGCAGCTTCAGCAACAAGTATAATTTTGATTGGATATAAATCATCACTCATGCATTTGTTTTTACATTTTTTGATTTCTTTTTTTTTCCAGACAAGTTTAAAAGGAGATGTCTTTTTACCTTTACATGTTTCTACTGTCATCATCAAACATGTAAAGGTAAAAAGACATGTCCTTCTAAGCTTGTCTGAAAAAAGAAATCAAAAAATTACATTTACTATGTAGACAAAATGAACTTGACGGATATATCACTCATGCATGCAAAAACTCTTTTTTTTTTTTTATTGCTCTTGGGGGCTCCTGAGTGGTCACAGGGCCCCAAGCAGGTGCTTAGTTCGCTTATGCCTTGGGCCGGCTCTGGTTTTACTGGTGAATCAATGTTGTAGAAGACGAGACATTGTTTCCACGGTAACTATAGAGCCTCTGAACATCCAAATGGGTCATATCTGATGAGCATGAAAAGATGACAAACTATATTTTACACCGATTATTTACATATATTGATAGAATCAGTGGATCAACGGGTATTAAACAGTTTCGATCAGTAGATGTTTGGGACTTTATGGATTAAACAAGGCTATGAAAACTCTACAAGCAAGTTTTATATTTTTTTAACAGGTGCACTGGGTACATTACAGCACAAGTAAACCTGCATAAATAAAACAGTGCTTACAGTGAATGTATTGAAGTGCCTTGGCTCATTTACATCAACGATATCAATTCCAATAATCACTTCAAAACCTGTAGCAGTGTTTAATTAACTGAACCGACCCAACTCTAAGTGCACAACAGGCAGCAGCTCTGTAGAACACGCGCCGATAACTGAAGCAGACATTACAGGTGGACAGATAAAACAGGAGCCTAACATCTATTTGAGGTAACAGTCAGCTCTAACGGTCTCTGCTAAGGCACCTGCACTGCCCAAGGCTCCACATGTCTGCCTTAAAATGAGGCGGTGAATGTTGTCGAGGCCATGACAGGGCGGAATAAAGCAGAAATCCTCGCGAACGTGACAGATTTCTTAAAAAGACAGGAGGAGCAGGAGCAGATTAATGTGCTTTATATTTCTGACAAAGGAAGACTAACATCATATATCAGAGTCTGTCGCTCACTTCAGCTCCTACTTGCCTGTTTTACTTAGATTCCTGTGTAGATGATAAAGCCGTGTTTTTTTCTGCACCTACTGAAGACTGGGAGTTACAAATACCTATAGAAACTATAAAACGCCGAATGTTCTTCATAGTTGCAGTAATATTAAGAATGCATAAACAGACTTCCAGCTTGTTGGAATATTGATCTGTATTGACAATTTCAATTTGTTTTCCGGGAACTGGAAAAACTCACAGTATCAGCAACATGATTACCTGAAGTACGTACAGAGCTCCGGTTGTTTTCCTTTGAGCACAGGATCAAGGATGAGACCTATGAGAAAAGAAAACTTTCCACAGCTGAGGATTTCGTGCATATTGGCTCCGAACAGCCAATCAGAAGCCTCGGTGCACTTCTTTATTCCCATGGCTAATATAGGACGTGTCCTGAACAGCTTCTTAGAAAATAGAACACGGTGTTTCAAGAGAAAAAATAGGTTTAGAATATATGAGCAGAACAAGAAATAGAAGGAGCTTAAAGCAAATACAAGTTTAAAGGGATTGAAGAACTACAGGGTTTAAAATATACCGTGTGTAAGTAAATGTGATTAAGATAATGTTCCTCTTATACAGATCTCTACATGTGGGCTTCTTGTCAAGTTGTAAAAAGAAGGGAAAAAAAGCTTTCCAGGTTGAAGGTGCCACTCCACCAATGTGTTCATGTCTGTTGTTTTGTGTAATGAAGCATCTGAAACGTCAAATAAATGTGTATAACCTGCAGTAGATTATTCAGCACAAGCATGAACGATTTTTTTCAGAGTTATGCTCTGATGAATAATAGTTTTTCTGAGTGTTTCCACTACTTTTTGGTCATTTTCGTTTTGTAATGTGATCAGAGGTATTTTGGAAAACAGAGTTCATGTGGACAGACTAATTGCCCTTCCACACGTACAGTATTTCATTACTTTTGTGGTGATGTCTGAAGTTTGTTATGGAAAGTTTAAGCACACACACGCTGGAGAAAGGTCCTTTGCAACTGTTTATTTATTATCTATTACCAGCATCTTAAAGGAATACTCCACCCAAAAATGAAATTAAGTCAGTCATGGTCTCCCCCAGAGTTAGAACAGTGTGGGAAAAAAATGGTTAAAATCTGTTCAGTCATTGTCCTGTTTTAGGAGCAGCGCTTTTAGCTTTAGCTTAGCGCAGTTGCTATAAAACCAAGGGTGTCAGTTAGCATGTCCTCCAAAAGAAGTGACCGAGACATCTAATTTTTTCCCCCAAATATATCTTGGGAGCTGTGTGTTCAGAACAAGTACAACTCATAATGCAAAATGGAACGAGGCTATTACCTGGGCAGATATTTACTTGGAACTATATTCAGCCTCATCACAGGCGAAGCACTGCTAGATAGGAGGACAGTTCTCAAGCAGCACCAGAATAAAAAAAACTGAATGAGTACCAGCCTGATGTGCATACTTGTGCCGAACTAAATCATGAAATAATCAGGCATCATATAACTTACTTTGTGGACAGCTGTCCGTTTGGTCCATCCGGCGTAGAGTTTTTTCTTCCAATTCACTTCATCACACTGGAAAAAAACCTACGAGTGTGTGGTGAATCCTAACGGAGTAATCTTCAGTGGCTGTAACGCATCTTGGGGCTGGCTCCTCTTCATCCGAGTCCGAAACATTGGGCCTCGTCATTGATGGCAATATAATAAACACAGTACGGGTCTGTATGTGAGTCCGTCTATCTCTGGTTCATACAGAAATTATGTAGTAATTATGTCCAGCCTACTTCCTACTACTCTTTATCTTCAAAGATGCACATTTCTGCCACGTGGACTACAGAACCGGTTCTAAGTAGTTCTGTCTGAGGTCAGAACAAAATTTCAAACCCCTCACACCCTAACTTTCTTGTAGTGTCCCCTTAATATCCTCTGTCCTGGTAAGATACACAGGAGACAGTAATCAGTAAAGTACAATATCGTCAAAGTATCAAAATGTGTCAAAGCATCAACCAGTGATTAAGCTGTAAATTTCCATCTCATGCTCTATTATAGAAGTCCTATATAGAGAGAACGTAACTGTTCTTCGTCTGCCAAATGCATAAATGTAAATGTACAATAGACTCTGACATTTTTTGTGGAAAAAATGCCTTGGATACCAAGTTTCCATCCATTCTAACGTGGTATAGAAAGCCTGCTGGAAGGCACGGCTCCATTTGCACCAGTTCTCATGAATATTCAACATGCAAATCTGCTTGACTCTGATTGGCTAACAGCTAGCCAATGACAGCCTGGCTTTTCAGCTTCCTTTACCCTGCAACAACTAGAGGAACTGGCAAACTGGAAGTGAAACTTAACATGCTTAGACTGTTCTACTCCTGGCTTATTGAATTTGTTTACCCCCTCCCCCCTGACATTGAAAATATAAACAATCAATTGTGTTAAAATCATTTCAGTTCAAGTTCCACATACAGATCAATTAGATCTGAAGTGGCTCAGACCAGTAAAATACTCTTGGAATAACCTATAAATAATGAAAAACACAAAGTTTCTGTTTGTTTTAGTGTAAAAAAAAAAAAAAAAAAAGTAAAATTACATGAAAATGTTTACATTTACAAACGATCCTTTTACAAAAAAATGTGAATAACCTGAACAAATATAAACAGAACATTTATGAGGAGTATTTAGTGCATTTTTATCAACATTTTGCCTGATACTAAATATTTTGTGTAATTCTAATCTAAGTTCTAATGTACATGGGTAAATGATAAACTGATAACCGACAGCAGAATATTAGTAAAATGTACTTGCTTTTCTTAAAACATTTAAAGCTATTTTTGTTATTCATATTTTTAAGGGAATCTTGTAGATGCTAACATTATCGTAGCGTAATTTGACTTTTTTTCACTGTTATTATTTTACCGGTCCGGCCCACTGGAGCTCATATTGGGGTGAATATGGACCATTAACTAAAATGAGTTTGACACCCCTGAGCTCAGACATTAATACGTCACGTTGACCAGCTTTAATAATCAGTGTTGGGCACGTTACTTTAAAAAAGTAATTAGTTATAGTTACTCACTACTTCTTCCAAAAAGTAACT